>SNQJ01S0012545.1:310564-352578 GCA_010110895.2 Picea sitchensis
AAATAATGAGGGGGACACGTGGCGCCCATGGATTGGGCCACGTGTCCTCATATCATTTGCCACCAACCGGACACGTGTCAACACCCGACTTGCCAACAATCAAGCAATAAACAACTGCCACATCATCACTGTACAGCCTGTACGACCCAGCCACATCAGACCGTACGGACTATATGGACAGGTACAGTCAGCATCAAATTTTTGCCTGTTTGGCTTGGCGAACAGATCGCGATATCTTCTCCATACAGACTCCGTTTGAGAAAGTAAATATATTTCCGGAATTAGGAAGACGAGACGGACGCAATGGCACTGTTTTCGTTGCATTCTGAGCACTTTGAAAATTGAGCAAAATTTGATCCCCTGATCACATAGGCTCCTTGACAGGAACATGTGCACATTCTGAAGAACGTGCATGAATTCCTAAGAAAATGCACACATTCAATTTTATCATTTCTTTCTCAAAAGCGTGACGTAGTGGTGGAATGGGTGAAAAAAAGGGTTGCAGGACCTTTTTATCAAGTCCAATAGGAACCAATATTGTTGATTGCAGGGATAGGATGTTTGATTATTATAGAATTAACATTGATAAAAACTAAGTGAGAGACTTGAACATCAAAAAACAAGAATTGATGTCACTATTCATTGATCCTAGACCCAAACTACAACCATTAGTCACAAAGAGATGTATTTGTATGGATTGGTGCATCCACCAACAATTTAAGGATAATTGGATGGACAACTAGTTTATGGTGTTTGAAAAACCTCCCTACAATAACAGGGAGGCTCCCCTATATTTCCTCAAGAAATTATGGGCAGAGTTTATGTTGGGTCACGATGTCAACTACTTTGACATTGGTGAATTCTAGGGGTGGGTCATGGGTCTGTAAAATAAAGAGAGAATGTTAGGCGTCACCCAGTGCTAGGTCCTTGTCATCCAGGGTGAATGCCTAACCCCCCTTCTTAGCATCCTCCCATTGCAGAAGGAATGATTTGGTGTATCACATACATAGGTATGTGTCACCTTTGATAAATTTACCACAATATTTGTTTATTCTCTAGAATCCTCAAATACAATGTTCTTTTGTTTCTATAGGTTGTGGTACCACATAGTGATGACCCATGTTCACCTAGGATGGAAAAGTCACCCCCTTCACATGTATCATGTGTTGGGATGAATTTTGTTTTAATGTGAAATTTGTTATATTGTTTTGGTTGAGTTTTACATTTTGGTACTAATAAAAATATTATAAATATGTATTCATGTTGCTTCATCCACTGCTAGGTCACTTGTACAACCACCCTTTCATTCACCACCACTACCAAAATTCCACACATCATTTTCCCCCAGTTATAGGGATTATCTAGTCCTTGACCACCCTACCCCAGATCTTAGGATACCTCTTTCCACCCAAAGGGTTTTACTGTCCCTCATACAACCTATGCAGGTTTATCACCACCCACCCCCACCATCTTTCCCATCTGATCCATCCACGGTGGCTGCACTCGTAAGCTACCCACCCCCACCACATTTTCCATCACATCCATCCATAGTGAATGCACCTGTACACCAACCACCCCACCACCTTTTCCATCTCATCCATCCATAGTGGATGTACTTGTACACCACCCACCCCACCACCTTTTCCATATGATGCCTCCACAATGGTTGCACCCATACACGACCCACCAGTCATCTCTTTTGAAAACCATTTTGTTCCATCCACTAAGGCTACCACAATAGATGTTGCCTCAAAGCATGTTGTATATTCAAGCACTCCACTTGCTAATGACTCTCCATTGTTTCCTGATTCATTTACTGTGAGATCATTTGTTGACGATATTTTGTGTATCACGAGTGGAATTGATTTTATGCATTTTTATTTAAATTTCATGCCTTGATCCTTATAACTATTGTAGGGTGGAATAAATGAGAGATTAGGGTGGTGGAGGAGGGTAACACCCTCATGATTTTCAGTATCATCTGCAGTGAGTTGTCTTAGATTGAATTACAAAGTATTATTTTCTAAGTCTATTAATTTATTGTGGATTTTTTTATTATAAGAATGTTGTTTCATTGTCCAATCTCTGGAGCAATGAACCACACCCAAGCGTAAAACCACTGTAGATTTTAACCTTGTACAATAAATTACTGTAAACATATTCTTAATAAAACTAGAAAAGATACATGACACATACACACATTACATAGAGATTTTTACCTTGGAAACCCAAACTGGGAAAACCAACAACCTGTTTAGAGCCACACCTATAATCTTCTATTCATCATATTATTTATTTTTTACAATAGAATATACATATAAGATCTCGTGGCATACAAACCCCTAATCCATTGACCCAAATTAGTCAACAACCCTAATTCCTTAACTAGAATTAGAAAACCATCGGTGAAAACCATGTGTCGAAAAACTACCAAAAACAATGGGTGAATATCCAAAATAAATTGTTGAATAAACCCCACAAATTTTTTTCTCAGGGGCTCCACCCCTGAGGCCCCCATTAAGGGGACCTATATTCATGCAAATAATATAACACATACCCAACAACCACTCGAGGTGTTGCTTCGAGTAAGAGAAGAAGGATCAAGTTTCGGGGATTCACTTGATAGTTGCAAGGGCGGTCGTGGTCAATGAGTGACCAATGAGTGTCATTTTGTATATATGGAACCATATGACACTTTTCCATGTTTTGGAACTCGTTGTCATTATTTATATTGGGCACGACGTGTCATTTTGTAAAAAATGTACATTTGAGACGATGTCAAAAAAATGTACATTTTGTAAAAAATGACACATGTTTTATAAATTGCAGTGTTTTTTTATTGGATGTTGATGAATGTAGGGTATTTACCTAGATGAGGGTGTTAAACAAGGTAACCGCATACAATTTTAACCCATGGAATTATGTGTAGAGTTGTAATGGTACAAGTATCATGGATAAATCACACAACATTTATTTGTAGATATGAGTCCTTAATCAAAATGACAAATTGAAACTTTTGTAAATATACCCATGTCATTAATAAATATTCAACCTCTAAAATTATGTGTGGTTCTATAATTTTACTTTCCTTTCATAGGCCACCCATTTGATGATATTGGTTCAAGTTTCTCTAGGAGAAGGAAATCAAGGGATTCCTTCTGTTATCACTCCATAGTTCTTCTAGGTTGTAGCTCAAATAAGCTTGGTAACTTAACTAAGATCTCAATGATTAACTCAAATGGATCAAGTCGGATGACTAAATCAAAACTCACTCACTCAAGACATGCATACACACACTCAGATGGATCAAGGCTTTCAACCACTATTGTTCAGAGAGTTTGCAAATAAATGGATGTGTGGAGAATCCTTATTATACCAACAGAATCATACATAAGGTATATATGAATTGCCAATTACAATAAGTAAATAATACTTGCAATTCTAACTCATCAATGCAATGATAATATGACAGTTATTAGGCATTAGACAAACAAGAACAACATGAACATAATATCAAGTGCAAATACAGAATAGATAAGAAGATGAAAATTTGAACAAGTAATGGAAAAAGAAGCTTGTTTTACTGATATGAAAATGAGAAGCTTGAGAGTACAATGTATGAAAGAGTCTCCAAATTCGAACCCCTGGGTTCCATAGAATTCATGGGCTTTATAGCCTTTACAAAACAGTTCAAGATCCTATGAAACTGGATCTAATATACTAAAGATAGAACAAAATCAAATTGCTATGATGTGTAACATCAAGACCTATTTTAAGGGTCAAACCCTTATCAACTAAGTCTTTAGTAATCTTTGACAGCTTCAACAATATCTTCATAGCCTTCATAATACAATAGAACAATCTGAATTCCTTCTTTGACAGCTGAGCAATTTTAACCAAAAATAGAAAGGCCACTTGGTCTTCTTTCCTTATCATATGCCTCAAAAGATGGAAAAGGGTGATCATCTGTATTCCCTTAATTGTTATCTTTCATAAAAAACCATCCCCATACAATCTGGAAACAAAAATACTTAATCTGGGCAAAAGGAAGAGCGATCTTCCAGTCTCTGTGCTTTCGGTGGCTTAGAGGTATAAAATTGTGAGGGGTGAGCCGCCGAAAGTTCTGGTTTCGGTGGCTAAGAATGCCCTTTGAAATCCGCGCAAGCTTCCGAAACTACAGATTTCAAAACTGCAAAAAAATGATTCCTTTGATTTGTCTAACCTTCAAGTTCCTTATCAAGTATTCTACACCTGTTTCATAACATCTTTTGTCTCATTTATTTCATCAAAATAAAATATTATCTCGAATGACATTCTCAAGAGGTCTTGTAAGCTTGCTTGAGACGGTGTAATTGATCTTGAGCAACAACAAGTTCTCTATGTTAATCCATTTGTATTGCAACAAATATTTTTAATTGTTCTGGTTAGATCTATCAGCCAACAATTTAAGGTCATGATCACTTTGACTGCCTTGAAAGCCAATGTTGAAGGTCGGCCAACCCTTTTAATATTTCGACACTTCCATATCTACGAGCTTGGAAACTGGTATTTCTCCTCAAATGACTTCCTCCCTATAATATTTGGCACTTGGCATGTGTAATGATAGGCATCGACATCGACGCCTTAGACTTTGAAATTTGACACCTTTACATTTGCAAACTGAAGACTGAGCTGAGCTTCTCTTTAGAGCAGTTGCACAACACACTTTAATCTCGGCATTTGAAAGCCTGTAAATATTTAAAAACAACAATGCAGGGAAAGTATCCCACATTCCTCACGAGTTCAGGTGTTTCCATCTTTACATACGCCAATACATTAACTATAAAATCGATGACACATATGGGAAAAGGCTCGGTGCTGCGTTGCGTTTGGCTTTGTGTGTTGGTTTGACTTTGACTTGTGACTTGGTATGGACTTGGCTCAGGAGTCAAGGCTCGACACTTGTGCACACACACCATTTTTCTTTTAGTTGGTGACTCAGTTATGTGTTAGGTGTATGTAGACTAGCACAACCGCTAACTCGTGGCTGGTGAACGCCGAAAGAGTTACGGTCCATATAAAAACTCTAGCGTTAAAAAAAAATCCAGTCAGAGAATCAAACTCTAACTGAGCCAGATAGAGAAACTCTCGAGAATTATAAAAGTTAATCATTTAAACGTGGCAATCATATGATGTTACAGTAATTTCTTAATATGATTAGGTAAATGTTAAAAAGTAAACAGGTTAACGGATGCATTTATAAATGCAAAGAAGTTATCAACAATAAATATGACCCATTGATTTTGGAGGACGACTAAGAATATGCCAGCATCTTCAATACATAACCATCAGATTAGAATTTAAGATTAAAAGATCATTAATTGTGCCCATCTCCAATAGGTATATGCCTTTCGGTGTAAATATGAAGCTTGGCGCTCAACGCTGGGCTTTGATGACTTTATGTATTAACTCGTGACTTAGCTTTGTTGCTTGGCTCATGGCTTGGTGCACTAGGATTTCAATGTGGTGGCCTCAACCTTAGACTTTGGTCTAAGCACTAGATTTGGTAGTAGAATTAGACTTAGGTCACTTTAGCACACACCTTTTTGGTAAAATAAAATCATATTTTTTATTTAAAAATTTAAAGAGACATAAAACTAGGGTTTAGGCTATGTAACAATTATGTGTTTGTGTGATGCAGGTCATAGATAGAGTGTCTGGAGAAAACATGATCAATGGGAACTTCATGGGAATATGGAGTATGGAAAATGATCAAGGAAAATGACAAATTAAGCACGAATGAATGAAGTGCCTCAAAATTTACAAAACCATTTGAGGAGATAACACCTTCTTTTTCATACTTAATGCAATATAAATGTAACAAAAAAAAATAAAGTCGATTACCCACAACATGAATCGATGGTAGACCCACCAAATAATTCTTATCAAGACAATGAAAAAGGATAACCTATAGGTATCTAGAAGGTTACATCAGGGGGGACTGTATTTAGCATTCAAAAGAGGATCAAAGGAGGCTTCATGGAAGGATCAATGATCATAAATATACACTATATCAAACATATTATCATCAATTTTCATCAAATTTTATGAGGGTGACCCTAGAATCCCTAACAACTATTCAAACTCGTTCATAAAAAAAAAGTGTTATATCAAGTAGTCCACTTGGGAGATGCAAAGGAAAATGTATTATAGTGATTTTATCACTAAGAGCATCTACTAGCTATAGTAAAGGAGAAGGTTATTGTGATGTTGATGTGCTTGAAATATTCATGTGAATATGAATCTTCATGTGTTCTTGACCATCCAAACTTCCAACAAAATAAAACCAAAAGTTTAGTCAAAAAAAGTTCTTTATATTTCATCACATTCATATGCGATTTTAGATAAATTCCACCAAAAAGAAAATCTTCGGAAGGAAAAAAAAATCTCAATCCAACATAAAAATCAACCTCCTCTATATTTTTATATTTCTACTATGTTCCAAGTTCCATTCATTATGTCTCGAAGGCATTTTGAGTACTAGTTGAGTGACATTGTATAGGAGGATAATTGCATGTTATCTATCATAATTAGTTTATTAGTCTGGGATTATAGAAAAATGGTGGATTGTAAGAAATTCACTCTCTCCCATTCATGTCCTCTACCTCTTATTGTTATTGTTTCCACGATTTCCTTTGACTCTCTCCTTCCATCTCTTAGTAGATGATGTTAAAATATTAGCTTAGGATTTTGAATCTAAACGTTAATATTCATCTCCATGTTTATTTTAACATGGACTTTACATACAACATATAAGCACCAAATGACATATTTGGAAGGAGAACAATCCAAAGAAGAAGAAATAGAATGTTCATTTTCAAAATATTGCAATGATAGTATCAAGCATCCTTGTGATCCATAGTGGAATATTTCCACGAGACCGTGCACAAATGGAAAAATATCTCAAATAAGTGAATGAAAGCACTCAAATGATAACAAAATTAACTCTCTACTCTGTGTGTGTGTGTGTGAGAGAGAGAGAGAGAGAGAGAAAGAGAGAGAGAGAGAGAGAGAGAGAGAGAGAGAGAGAGAGAGAGAGAGTTTCATCGACTATAAATAAGATCTACTTAAAAGAGTTAGGATACTAATTCCCTCTATTGACTTACTTATATGCCCCTATAATATTTTTACTTATATCTACTTTCAAACCTTCTTTAAATGCCAAAATGTAATCTATACAAATATTTACAAAAAAAAATAATAGTTTAGTTCTATGGATTCCATAAACAAAAGGTGTGACTTTTTTCATCTTCCAATTCAATGTAAACCAATAACCATTAGCCAATGATTAATGTGGATCATTAGTCCCTCAATTTGTTGTTCCTCATTTTATAGGGAAAATCACATATAATTGTACAAGGAAATAATAGGCAAGATTCTTTCCAACTTAAGGATTTCCATCCACTTCTTGGAAATGCCTATGGTGGAAACAATATATAATAGTAAGGTGTCCCATTCCACTGCTAATATTTTTCAATATTAAAATGTAAAATGATTACTAAAATGGGTAGGGGAAGAAAATATCAAGATAAATGGATCCAACACCATATTAAAGTAAACTCATGTAATTTTTCAAGTCCAAAGGAATCACATTAAAGTACAACTCATGTATTTTTTCAAGTCTAGAGGGCCACTTGAATGGTGGGATATACCAATGAGAATTGATCACAACACCTCTGTGTGTGAGTAGTTTCTTCTTTGATTTCCATGCCTTGTGGCCTATTGATCTCATCCAACTAGTTGTTTTTTTCCTATCATTGTGTTGTAGTGACAACCCATGAAAATTTCCCTAGACGTAACAATTACACTCAATTCCCTCCTATTCATGGAACCTATTGAATGGATCCTTTATTTATTATTCATTAACCATATAAAATAAAACCTCTTGTATTGGATGAATGCAACTATCCAAATTCACTTTAACATTCCCTTCCCTTGCTTGATAAAAAGGCTCGCATTACCTCATGGAAAAATAATAAATTATGTAGGATCTTATGAAAATCACTTCTATTGCTCTAGGGTTGGTCTTTGTGAGGTATAATCCTATGAGGGTGTATTCCTAGGGTTTCAAACTTCCAAGTCATCTTGGCTATCTAATTTTCATTTAAGTTGTTGCTCGACTCCATTTTTCCCAAGGAAACAATATGGCACTAATATTTAACTGGAAAGTGAGATAAAACCTCAATTTTAACCTTCTCTCTTAAAGATACTTGTTATTTTAGGTACTTTATTACTTTTCATGCTCAGTTCAATTTTCACCTTGCCACCAATATCACTATGCTTTCATCCACCAATGTGCACAATAGACCATTCTTCTCCAAGATAGTCTTTAACAAAGTATTTAACATCGTCAACTTATTCTTCATTTGGGAAACACCACCTTGCATTCCGAGGATTCATTTCAAAAACCCTCTCCTAGGTCTCTTTTTGGCATAAATTTACTATGTACTGTGTTTTATTTTTCTAATGTCGATGATGAAAGGCTAGTCCACTAGTTCATTAGCAACTTCTATTAAATTCACTAATAACATTTGTTGTATTATCCTCAGTTGCTTCCTTGTCATCATGGGGACAATATAATATTTTGTTTCATAAAAATAGCCTACATTGTTCCTATGAGGCATTGGATATTTGGAAACAAAATTAGTGACAACCTTTTTAATCCCATCAACAATTCCCATTTTTATAGATGAACTTGGAAACAATATCCTAATGCTCATCATAAAAAAAAACTCAAAATAACAACTATGGTCACTAACCATCACCAAATAACTTTATCTAATGATGAATATCACTATCTCTTACGAAATATCTTGACCAACCACCACCACTAAATGACCCCTATTACCACTAACTAACTTTTCCAAGTCATTGGACATGAAGAAACCCCGGTTACTACCACTTACCACTTACTAGACCAAGTCTCTAAACATGAAGAAACCCTAGTTTCATGAAACATCCACTAAAATAAGAAAATCATCTATAATATCACTCCAAATTGTGCATAAGAGATCCATGATAAGATTAAATGTTTAAGCATGTAACGATTTTACACTAAAATCAATATACTAGCTCTAAATAAAAAAGAAAGTGAATGAAGATATGGACAATGACAACGAAAATACTTGTAAACCATACACCAATGATTGCATGAATAAAGAGCATGAAACTATATTAATTGAGTGCAATATGACAAGCCCTAATGGTTGAAAATGTAATTATTGTAGCAATGACTATGCTAGATATGATTCCAAACAATTAATGCAAATCGTTATATAGAGAGAGAGCTAAACTAGGGTTTTATATCACTTGCAAATGATAAAGACTAGTGCAATTTTGAATTTTTGGGAATATGGAGTCAATACAACACCTTCAATGGAGGCTAAAGGAAAGAGAAGACTTGAAGATCAAAACCCTAGGATAATCCAATCATAACCCTAGGTCAAACCTTTTTAATCATTCCTTAGGGTTTCTAGCAAGAATTATCCAAGGAAAAAAGATAACATGCATTTATTACCACTTTAATAGAGAATTTACTTAAATACCATGAAGTAAACATAGATACTTGGAAAATGCCACTTAATAGACCAAGTTGTTATGCATGAAGAAACCCTAGTTTCATGAAACATCCACCAAAATAAGAAAAGAATCCACAATATCACTCCAAAAGTGTGCATAAGATCTCCATGATGAGAAAAGAAGGTAACAAAAGAAGGGCACAAGACATGATATGATCTTCAAAATCGACCCCTAGTTCATAAATTGCATTGTGATTCACTGAGAAAAACCCTAGTTTCAGAGATCTTTGAACAAACCATTTTCTGCGTAATGGAATCATAGGGGAAGGGTACCCCTAGTTGTATTTTTGTGTCAAGAGTCCAATGCAACTAATAAATCGTCCATCAGAGGCATAGTTAGAATTATGTGGCGAGTTGCAACTCACATTATAAAGTTATTCAGGGAGACATTGACAATTTGGTTTGGGGGCATAAAATCCAATCCGAGCAACATAATTGAGTTCCATAAGATCCTACTAGTGTGTTTTTCCAAGGACCACGTGACCACACTACAAACAATATCTTGACACAATGTTCTTCAAAATTGACCCCTAGTTAAAAATTTTCCATGTGCCTTACTGAGAAAAACCCTAGTTTCAGAGAACCTCGATATATATATATATATATATTTTTATTTATTTATTTATTTTTCGGGAAACATAATCACAGGGGAGGGTTACCCCTAGTTGTAATATAGTGTCAGGAGTCCAATGCAACGAATGGTTCATCCATTGGAGGCCTGATTAGAGTTTTATGGCGATTTGCAACTCACCTCCTAAAGCCATTCAGGGACACATTGACAATTTGGTTTGGGGGCACAAAATCAAAAATGAGTAACATAAATGAGTTTTGTAAGCTCTGAAAAGTGTTTTTTACAAGGTCCATGTGATGAAACTACCCACAATCGTTCGACACGGTGTTCGTAAAAAAATGCACTATGCCTTACTAAGCAAGACCCTAGTTTTGGATATCCTTGAACAAACCATTTTTTGGACAACAAAATCATAGGGGAGGGGTACCCCTACCTGTAATATAGTTTCATGAGTCAACCACAACTGACGGTTCATCCATCGAAGGCCCAGTTAGAGTTTTATGGAAAGTTGCAACTCACCTCCTCAAGCCATTCAAGGACACATTGAAAAATTAGTCTGGGGACATAAATTCCAAACCGAGTGGAACAACTAAGTTATATAATCTATTACAAGTGGTTTTTTTCAATCCCACATGACCACACTACCCACAATCGTCTGACACTATGTTATTCAAAATGGATCCCTAATTTAGAAATTGTCATGTGCCTTACTGAGAAAAACCCTAGTTTTGAATATCCTTGAATAAACTATTTTCCAGGAAATGAAATTATAGGGGAGGAGTCCCCATAGATACAATATGATTCCCTAAGTCTAATGCAATTGACGATTCATCCATCGGAGGCTCGGTTAGAGTTTTATGGCGTGTTTCAACTTGTATCCTAAATTCATTCAGGGACACATTGACAATTTGGTTCGGGGATATAAAATCCCAATCGAGCGACATAATTGAGTTCCATAAGATCCTACAATTTGTTTTTTCCAAGTCCCATGTGACCACACTACCCACAATCGCTTGACACAGTGTTCTTCAAAATTGACCCCCGGTTCAGAAATTTCCATATGCCTTACTGAGAAAATCCCTAGTTTTGGAGATCCTCAAACACACTATTTTTTGGGAAACAAAATCATAGGGGAGGGGTACCCCTAGTTTTAATCCAATGCACCAAGTCCAATGAAACTAACTATTCATCCATCCGACATTCGATTAGAGTTTTATGGCGAGTTGCAACTTGCCTCCTAAATCCATTAAGGGACACATTGACAATTTGGTCTAGGAGCATAAAATGAAAACCAAGTGGCATAATTGAGTTGCGTAAGCTTATGAAAGTATGTTTAGAAAATGACCACATGACCATGTTACCCACAATCTCCCGACACAGTGTTCTTCAAAATCCACCCCTAGTTCATATATTACCATGTTCCTTATTGAGCAAAAACCCTAGTTTTGGAGATCCTCAAACAAACTATTTTTTAGGTAATGAAATCATAGGGGATGGGTCCCCCTAGATGTAATACGATGCCCCAATTCTAATTTAACTAATGGTTCATCCATTTGATGCTTGGTTAGAGTTTTATGGCGATTTGAAACTCACCTCCTAAATTTATTCAGGGACACATTGACAATTTGGTTCGGAGGCATACAATCCAAGCCAATTAACATAATTGAGTTTCATAAGCTCCTAAAAGTGTTCTTTTCCATGTCCCACATGAGAACGCTACCCAAAAACACCTGACACAGGGTTCTTCAAAATCCACCCCTAGTTCATAAATTTCACTGTGCTTTACTGAGAAAAACCCTAGGTGTGAAGATCCCCGAACAAACTATTTTTTAGGAAAAAGAATCATACAGGAGCACCCCCCAACTATAATACGGTGATCCAAGTCCAATGAAATTGACAGTTCATCCATCCGATGTTCTATTAGTGTTTTATGGCGAGTTGTAACTCATCTCCTCAAGGCATTCAGGGACAAATTGACAATTTGGTCTGAGGGCATAAAATTTCAATGCAATTATTGTTCAAACAAGTAGGTTGGACTATTGTGATGCTAGTTAAGGTGTCATTTCCCATATTGAAAATAATTGACAATACTCATAACACATTAAATCAAGTGAAGGTTCATATAGACAAGGTGTAGGATGAGTGGGTTGATGATGAGAGGGATCTAACACATTTTCTCACAACCGAGTAGCATATGATGTGTTGAATTCACACATGAACTAATTGTATAAGAATACTGACAAAATTGAAGAAAATTGCCATTAACCATACAAACATGAGAATACGTCAATATTTTCTACTCTTCTTCATTTTCATTTTCTCTCGTTGTCTTCAATGCTTGAGTTTTTGAAGAAATTTTCTAGATATTAGGAGAAACATTAGAGGAGTAAAGTGTTGGAAGATTGGTTGTTGTCATTGATGTCAACCCCAGTCATGGGTTTTGGACCACAATATTGATGAAGTTATTTGGACATGAAGGAAAATGCACATGCAGATACAACACCCATGGATGGATAGTATACATCATGCTGTTTCCGGTGGTATGTGGCACGTCACATGGATCCTCATGGTTGAGGAGAAATGAATTTTTGAAGACGACAAGTGAATTGTACATATGAGCCACGAGATAATTAAAGAAAAATTACAAAATAAGAAAAGGGTATGTGAGGTGGGCCTAATGTTAAAGGTGACATAAATGGTATAAAATAAACAATGTTATCATTCATTTTGATACAAGTCGTTCGAAGGAAGAAGAAGAAAAGAGGGCGGTTCAAAGGGAGGATAAAGTCTTTTGGTGATGTTCTAAGGTGCTCTTATTTCAGGTCATCTTACCATTTTTCTATAATTTTTTTCACAGAATGATTGGATCATGAGAATCTCATATTGTTGAGAATACATATCAAAGGTACCTATGGTAGAAATTTCATCTCTTTATTAAGCTATAATTATGGAGATACACTACATGGAAGATATGGGACTGTGACCAGTCTGATTCTAGTCAATAAGCGAGGTGTTATGCGTTAGCAGTCATAACTTTCATACAAACTTTCCAAATGAAATGGGCCCACTTCCATTGGAAAGAGTATGGACTGTAATTTATTGTGTGAGATTTTCATAATATTATGTTAAATATTAGTAGGCATGCCACAAGGGGTGGGTCTTTTGAACATACTAGAATTGAATAAAGTTTATTATCTCTCATATATTCTTGGGTGGAAGGAAGAGGCAAAGGATAGAGAGTTCAAAATCTCTCTTGATATTTTATCTTCCTCTTGGAGGTTTATCCCTCCTTACATTTAGGAAGCTGTAGCTACCTTTGGAATCATTACTTCCCTTGAACAAAACTATTGATTATTTCTCATATTGTGCATGTATTGTGGTGTATTAGGTGTAACTCTTATATATTGTTCATTTCTCATTGGATATAATAATTGAATGGTTTAGTATAAGTTGAAAAGGTTTTAAATTGTACTTGATCTTGGTCTCTGCCTCTCAGTACTGTCAACAATTGTGGTATCAGAAGCTGGGTTACCTTGATCTGGGTTTAACAGGAAGGAAGATCCTATGCAGAAATGGAAGAAACATTCCAAATGGGATTCCACTGTTATTGGGAAGCAATTTTGAATCTTTGGAAAAATAGATGGAAAATTACTTGAAAGCTCTTGCAGGGTAGATGTTTGGATCTCAGTTGCTTCCTTCTGAGTTGCAGTATTTGGTTTCTTTAAAGTATTGTAGCTTAGAAGGAAGCAAAAGGAACAACAAACTGGCAATAGATACCATCTGGATGGATTGATAGATTCGATGAAATCCAAGGTGGGATGCATGTGCATCGGCAAAATATCTTTGGGAAAAGCTACAAGAACTTTATGCAAAGGAAAGAAGCGGAAGAAGAAGAAGAAGTTGAAGAAGATTACAACATCTCAGATTTCAAAGAAAAGCAGAGAATTCAGTTCTTTGCTTCAATTGTGAAGGAGTAGAGTCGTTGAATTTGGAATGTCCTCATCTAGAGTTGAAAGAAGTGACGAAGAAAGTCAATGAATAAGAAGAAAATCATAAAGAAAAATTATTAGACAAGAAGATGAGAATCTTAAAAAGAATTGAAGCATGTTGAAGTTGAAAATAGCAAGCTCAAAGAAACCCATAAAGAAAACTAAAGTGAATTGGTTAGTTGTGAAAAGGCGATTTCTTAAAAGATTAAAAGAAACAATTAGAAGACTTTGGTGAGAGAAGAAACCATTTTCTTGAAAGCTCTACTTGAAGAAGCAAGAAAATATACTTAGAAGTAAAAAGAAGGTCAAATGATAAGAAGAATAGAAGAAGATTGTGAGAAATTTTAACAAGAAGTTGTCTCATTGGGAAGATCTTAAGAAAATCTTAAGTGCCAAAGACTTAACACATCTTGGATGCATGGAATTTGAAACTTCATACAAAGAATATGCAAATACCAACAAGCGGGTTGAAGAAAGATCTACCTGGGCAGGAGTTGATGAAAGTGAACCGGGATACTAGAAAAGAAGGAATGATTACAAAAGACATGATATTCAAGAAGACCTCCTACCTTGAGAAATCAAATAAGCTCCAATCAATGGAGTGAAGGAAACTGCATAAGAGTAGATCGTGAACCCGGATGGACTACATCACAAAGAATCCCACTTTCTCCAAAGGTATCAAAATTTCTTTTTGGTCATTGTTATGCCTGCAAAAAGAATTTGGACATAAGGCAATTAATTAGAATCAATGAAAGGAACTAATAACTAAAAGAAACATGAATGGTGTAAACATAAGATATGGAAATAATCATGGGTTTGTCAACATAAGTTATAATTCATTTACCCGTTGATGGACAAAATATGGTATGCTACAAATGCAATTATCTTGAGCACAAAGCCATGAGATTGCCGGATATATGAATGAAAGTGTGCCTATGCCAACCTGATTATGGAGAAAGGAAAGAGATTCCAAACATTGAAGATTATTAGAATGAAATTGTGGTGAAAATGTAAAGAAGAAGATGAATGGGTGGATGTTCTTCACACACATATTTGGGGATCAAGACAAATTCATCGGCTTGAAGAAAATTGTATCTTCGTTTGGAATGGCTCATCACCTTACTAAAATACTTGGAGAAGTTGTAGTATAGCTTGGAAGAAAAATGTAAAAGCAAAGATGTTCTATTGGTTGAAGACTTGAATCATAATCTACTGATGTTAAGTAAAATGTGTGATCAAGGATACACTCTTATGTTGATTCGAAAATGTAAAATCAGAGAGAAAATAACTCAAGAAGATTGGTTTACTGCTGCAACAAGAAGACGAACAACATATACATCCTAGACATGAAAGAAGAGAGAGACAAAAGCCACACAAAAGGAAGGATTCTAAGAAAATGTCCCCAAGACCAAAATAAGGATGAAGTATTATTAGATTGCCCACATGTTTAGGAGACAGCCCAAAGAGAAGAAAGGATTACCTTTTCCATTTAAACTTCGAGGAGAAGATACCCTTTGCCATTGATAGCAAAGGGAGATGAAGTGGGATCATGATGATAGGGGGAGCATGAGTGTTGCCATCAATGACAAAGGGAGATTGTTGGAAGATTGGTTTGTTGTCATTGATGCTCAACCCTAGTCATGGGTTTTGGACCACAAGATTGATGATGAAGTTATTTGGACATGAAGGAAAAATGCACATGCATATACAACACCATGGATGAATGATATACATCATCTTTGACTCAGTGGTATATGTGGCACATCATGTGGATCCTGATGGTTGAGGAGAAAATAATTTTTGAAGATGACAAAGTAGAAAGTTGTACATATGAGCCACGAAGATAATTAAAGAAAAGAATTACAAAATAAGAAGTGTCCAATTAAATTTCATATTTAAAAGGAAGTGACATAAATGATATGAATAAACATAGTGCCATTCATTTTGTTATTTAAGTCAAATTTCAGGAGAGGAAGAAAGAAAAAGAAGAACAGTTTCAAGGAGATAAAAGTCTTTTTGGTGATACTTAATTCTAAGGTATTTTATTTTTCAGGTCATCTTACCATTTTTACTATAAATTTTTTTTTATAGAGGCAGCTTTAGATGGTGAAATCGTTATGGTATTGAAGACATATCAAGGTACATCTTTTAAAAATTTCACCACCTCTTGATTTATTATAATTATGGAGATACACTCTATGGAATATAGGAACTGTGACAGTCTTGAAACTAGTCAATAAGCAGGTTACGAATTTAAAAAGTCACATAACTTTTTCATACCTACAGACTCCAACATCCTGTAGATGGGACCACTTCCATTGGAAATAGTACGGACTTTAGTTTCTTGTGTACAAGTTTCAGAATCAGATGTGTTAAATATTGGCCGGGGCATCTTTGTACAAGTTGGGTCTTGAACAGACGAGGGTGAATAAAGTTTTATTATCTCTCTTATTCTTGGGTGGAAGGAAGGGCAAGGATAGAGAGTTCAAATATCTCTTGATATTGGAGGATTGTATCTTCCTCTTGGAGGTTTATCCCTCCTTTACATTTAGGCTGTAGCTACCTTTGGAAGTCATTACTTCCTTGAACAAAACTATTGATTTAGCTACCTTTGGAAGTCATTACTTCCCTTGAACAAAACTATTGATTATTTCTCATATATTGTGCATGGTGTATTGTGGTGTATTGGTGTAACTCTTATACTATTGTTCATTGCTCATTGGATATAAATGAATGGTTTAAGTATAATTTGAAAAAGGTTTTTAAATTGTACTTGATACTGATTCACCCCCCTCTTAGTATCAACATAAATAAACACTTGATCTTGCTAAGATTTTATGGAATTTGGAAACCCTGGTATACTTGGAGTGCTTGGAAACCCTACTACACTTTGTGATGCTAGTGAAGGTGTGAATGGGAACCCCTTGGTGTGTTATATTCTATTGTTGTGGATATTTCATGGTATGGTTTCAAATCTTGGTGTAATTACATTTCTTAGGCCCTATTTGAATATTCTGAGGATCAAGCTTCATGAAAAGGTCCTCGAACAACCACCTTAGACATTTGTATGGTATCTTTGGCCTTCAACTAAGAATATAAGAACCATTATTATAGGGTGTAAAGAGGATGAACCTTTGTACATTATTTTAGAGATTATAGGGTAACATGGGTATCTTATATGGTATCATGGGTAGAGGGAAAAGTGACGAGATTTTTAATTACCTTTCTAATTTCTCAGAGAGACAGTTAGAAATAATGTGAATTTAATTATCAATCTAGGCTTTGTATGGAACTTGTGAGTTACTGTGCACTGTATATGCAGGATACACTCTATGATTCCATTGGTTTACTACGTAGTCATAGTAACAATAATTACTTTTTCAAGGAGAGTATAGACAATTCATAATTGGAAAGGTTCTACAAACTTCAGAAGTAAAATCACACTTGTAGAAAGTAAAGTGACTAAAGCTACTTACACGAAATAAAATCCACACACACTGAAAAGGAAATTGCTTAACTAAAGTAAACTAATTCAAATGGACATGAAGTAATCGACTGTACCTCTAGTTGAATGAAATTGAAATTGTAGGAAAGTAAACTAATTCAACTGGACATGAAGCAATATGTTATTACCTCTAGTTTAATGAAATTAAAATTGCAAGAAACTAAACTAATTCAACTGGACATGAAGCAATCTATTGTTACCTCTAGTTGAATGAAATTAAAATTGCAGGAAAGTAAACTAATTTTACTAATTTTACTAGATAGGAAGAAATCTGTTGTTACCTCTAGATGAATGACTAACTAGTTGCAAGAGAGAAAATCTAACTAATTGTTGGAAAGGAAATCACGCTTGTTGGAAGGAAATTTAACTGAGCTGTAGAAATCTGACTCTAATGCTTGCCAAGATGATCATTGTTTTTACTCATAACAACAAACATAATCATTATGTTGAGCACATTTATTCAAAAACATAGAGGAATGCAAACCTAATCTAAAATGCAATTATATGAACTAGAAATTAGAAATAAATAAAGTCAATCCTGCGTGAATAATCAACCACATAAATAAATTAATGATTAAATAAATCCAACCCCTTGTGAATTATTAACTACATAAATAAATTAAATCACACCACAAATAATTGATTGCAGAAATAATCGATTAATTAATGAATGAATCTATTACTAATATACAACATAAATAAATCAATAAATTAATCTAACTGCATACTATAATCTAAATTAAAATGAGAATTTGGGAAGTATAATTTATTCCATCATAAATTGGACTTATGCTCTATGATTCCCCCCGTAGAATGAAATATGAACTCTTTTTATACATAAGTTTTGTTTAAAAATAAAATAACAAATAATAAATGAGATCCACAAGTTTCTCACGTGGTTTGCTAATAATTAGCAAATAAATACATAACTCCAAGATCCTTGCTAACAACTTGTCTAAGAATTCCAAGATTCTTGTTAACTCCCATTGAATTTAGGATTCCTTTGAATACCAAATTCAAATTATGAGATTGGAGTTACAACAATTTGGTTAAAACACATCCCAAATGACTTTTAATAGTGTTTGACTTCCTATATCCATGATATCTTCAATGGATATATTCAAATCTTGCGTGGAAAACCAAATATGCACCCATATCCACCAACATGCTTCATTTGTCTTCAAACTATTAAAATCATAATTTGAGATAGCCGACAAATAAATTGTAGCTATCCAAATTAAATTGGATAATATGAAATTGTAGAAAAATGGATTTATGCACATGGAAAATTCATTATCCACAATTAAACCATATAACTTATATTTGAATATATTTTCCATGGTTGGTGGTGGTTGAAGATTGAATTTTGTAGAGACATACTATTTTCCGTGGAGTAACAACATCACAATATGTCTGGAGTAACAACAATGACAACTGGTTCTGCAATAATCAACAAGCTAACACATTTTTCAGAGATAAATGCAAAATATGTTATGTCTCTAATATTGAATCATAGTTCACATGAAATACTAAGGAAATGCAATGGAAAACACTTTGGTTCTAAATCCCACACACAAACATTAGAACAAACTAATATAGAGTCATAGATAAGCGAAAAGGGATTAAAAATAGGGAAAAGAGGATGTAAAAATATGACATTTATTCGGTCCATCATTGATGCAGACCCCCTTCTCTCCTAAGGGCTGTGCGACCTCCTGGTCAGGATATTCAATTCTAGAGTCAAATGACTCTCTGAAACCTTGCTAGTCTCATTCTATGTTGAACACAGGTCCTCTCGGCTCCCTACGCAGGCTTCACGATACCCGTGACCTTCTCTTTCACACTCTGTGAAACCTCAGAGTTGGCGTTAGTGCCTTTTCTCTCGATCCCTCCTCTGATGTGACCTTGGGAGATGACCATGTGATTGTGGGCACGGTCACAAGCAATTTGAAGTCAAACTACCTTTGGGCCCACAATTCTCCTCGAGCCTCCATGTGTCTCCCTTGCGAAACCATGGTATGGATTGCGGCCCGCCCTTGTCTTTTTAAAGTCCACACAACTCCTATCCCCGCAATGCGAGATGACCATCGATCTCACGATATTGACGGTGCTTCTAGATGGATGACTGAGATCTCTTCCTTGGAATCAATGGTCCAATTCTCCCTCTCTCTGATCGACGGCTGTGATCGATTTGGAATTTCAGACTTCGGAATTTTTGAATCTCAAACCTTGGTTTCCTTTGCAGAGCAATCTTTTGAAGAAGAAGATTTGCTGAAAAGTTCCCCCTCCGATCAACGGTTGCGATCTCTGTGGTTCTCTGGACTTCAAGGTTTTGAAACCTCAACCATTTCCTCCTTTCGTACTCCAATCTTCTAGAGAGGACAATCTGAGGACACCTGTCCTCAAGATAAATGATCTTACCTTCAATTTGGGTGGTTGACCTTTCAACTCGAATCAACAGTATGAGACACTCCTCTCGACCAACAGTCGAGATATTCTCCGGGTTTCAGACTTCGGAGATTTCAAATCTCAAAATCCACCCTTTCCCCATTGACTTTGTCCGAAGGCTATAATGCACTGACGCGTGTCCACCTCAGATCAACGACTGAATTTTACTTCGGGTCTTTAACTGGAGTGCACAGATTCACACCACGTCTCCCCTAAATCCGACGACTATAGATCGCTTCAGAACTTTACCCAGAGTTCTCAAATCTTTGCCACATCTCCTCCTGATCCAATGGCTTAGATTCACTTCAGGTCTTCGGGACTTTGGGGTTCGGTGATCTCAGTTCTCAAACTGAAAATCCGATGACAAATTTCCCGGAGCTCGCGATCTGCTAACAAGTGTCCACTGACAGATCGACAGCTCTTGGCTCTTTGGGTTTCGGGAATTTCAAGTTTCAAACTTGCTTCCTCCTGAGCTCATGATATCTGACGGTTTAGATTCACTCGATTGACCCAACGAATGAGATTTCACTTCATGAATCTGGAAATCCGGACTTCGGGAAGTTCAAGTCTCAAATCTTGGTGGGTTCTCTCTCCTGTATGTATGAAGCGTTAAATCTCCCGTACCTTGTCTTGAATTAGATGACTGTTGATCCTTGCACTGTGATCCAATGGGAAATGTCACTCCTCCTCCTGAGCTTATGATTTCTCTGACTTAGAAGATTTTCTAAGTGTTCAAAGGTTTCAAACCTTTTCTCCTCCGATGAGTCCGACTCTTGGATCTCGTTAACACTAATGAAAAGTGTTCTTCCTCCTCAGCTTGGTCTTGTGAAGAATTCGAATTCTCATGCACTCCTTGTGTTTCAGGAATTTCGATAACTCAGATCCAAAGGATTTCTCAAAGAGAAATTCCTCTCACCCTCCTGGCGTTCTCCTTTTCTGGTTCTTTGACTTCTTACAAAGTCCCTTCGACACTTAGTCGAATCTCGGATCTGTGCACTCCTTGCACCAGATCTTTACGCAAGGTTTGGATTCTCGTAGATGAATGTACACGACTTGCACCAGTCTCTTTGCACTCCTTTCAAAGGGGAAAGTTTCGTGCTATCTCTTCTGAGCTTCAGAACCAAAATATATTCCTTCAATGCACTCCTTACGTTCTGTGTGCATACCTTGCACCACTTTCAACAGAAGAGAAAAAATTGAAACTTATCCTAACATTCATAGTTCCATCTACTCATAACGAAATTCATTCATTCATTCATGAAAACACAATAACAGGGAATTTCAAGCAATGTTCACACCATGCATTGGGTCAATTTTCCTCTGTTATATTCAAAATTGAAAATGGATACAACTATAATCAAAACAAAAACTGAAAAACTCAAAAATCTCCTACTAACTTGCATCTAGCCTCATTTGGGTGTACAAAACCTCTATTTATCTCAGAGGGTTCTTAGGGCTCCCACCGACTACTTGTCTACTCCAAAAACCTAACCCAACGACTATCTTAGATCAGTCATATTCCAGAGCAGGAGTGGAAACTCCCACTTCGCTCACAATCGTTCAAGAGTGCTTCAAAGATTTTTCCAGTGCTGAGTTTAGGAATTCTAATCGCTGAGTTCAGACGTGCTTCAAAATATTCTCCAAGAATGCCAACATTGAGATTCTGGAAATATTCCCATGCATTGAGTGGTCCTGCTCCGTGTGCTTGCCAACGATGCTCCTACATCATACTCCCATTGAAAAAAATTCATGGAATCTTGTCTATGAGCTCCTGCATCAACTTTCCATGCTTCTAGATAGGAGCTTCATTTTCCCAACTGGCATCTTCTATTGGGTGTCCCTTCCACTCGACTAGATATTCAAAATAGGTCTTCCTTCTAGTCTTCTTTCCAATCCTCTGATCAACAATATTCTCCATCCGTGGCTGCTATAGGAATTTGTTTCTCCCACTAGACCTTCTCTTGATCTTCTAGTCCCTCTGTGTCATTTTTCCTGTAAGGATACAGATCTGAAACATTGAATATGGGCGATATGCCCACATCATTTGGTAGCTCAATCTCATAAGCGTTTGCATCAAACTTCCTCAAGATCTTACATGGTCCTATAATCTTCATTTTTAACTTATTATATGTTCCCCTAGGGAACCTCTCTTTCTTGAGATGTGCCAGAACCTGATCTCCTACTTCAAATTGAATTTCTCTGTAGTGTTGATCAACTCTATGCTTATACTCTTGGTTAGAACTCTGCAACTGTCCTCTTATCTCACTATGGAGCTTCTGCATTTCTGTAGCAAAATATTCTTCTCCAACGCTCCTAATCTCACTCTGTACCAAGTCTCTCAACTTAGATACTCCCCTAAGTTGCATTCCATACAATTTTTGGAATGGGCTCTTTCCCGTGCTTCTGTTTGGTGAGTCATTGTATGCAAATTATGCTTGTGGGAGAATCTGATCCCACTGATTATGGTGCTCAGTGACCAAACTCCTCAATAAATTTCCCAAACTTCTGTTTACCACCTCAGTCTGCCCATCTGTCTGAGTGTGATAAGATGAGATGAAGGAAAAATCTATCCCCAAATTCTTCCATAGTGTTCTCCAAAAGTGACCAACAAATTTTGTGTCTCTATCCGAGACAATGCTTCTAGGTAGGCCGCGAAGTCTCGCAACTTCCTTGAAAAATAGATTTGCAACATGTGTTGCATCACTAGTCTTCTGGCATGGGATAAAGTGTGCCATCTTTGAAAATCTATCCACCACCACAAATATGGAATCAAATCCTTTTTGCGTTCTTGGTAGTCCCAACACAAAATCCATGCTTATTGCATCCCAAGGCCTCTCTGGTATTGGCAAATGTTGATACAATCCATTGTTCCGTCTTTTTCCTTTTGAATGTTGACAGATTCTACATCTGTTCACAAACTTTATCACTTCTATTCTCATACTTGGCCAGTAGTATGAACTGATCCATTTTGCAAATGTTTTATCATGGCCGAAATGTCCAACCAATCCTCCACTATGCTTTTCCTTCAAAAGGTTATCCCTCATTGAGCATTTTGGTATGCACAACTGATTTCCCTGGAACAACAATCCCTCTTGAATCATATACTCTGTCCACTAGCTCCTGTTGCTCCGCACAGGAATTTCACATGCTTCATATGCTTCCTTAAAATATGCATCATCACAATACATGTCCTTAAGGTGTTCAAACCCCAAGGTCTTCACCTAAAATTCCTGTAGACTCAAGAATATCCTTCTTAATGCATCAACAACTTTGTTATCATTCCCAGTAATATGTTTTATGACAAAAGTAAAATTTTGCATAAACTCAACCCACTTTGCATGCCTCTGATTCAATTTTTTCTGTCTGGTTATGAATTGTAAAGCCTAGTTATCGCTATGCAAGACAAATTCATGCAGGACAAGGTAATGTCTCCACTTCTTCAAGGCTTGAATTATGGCATAAAATTCCTTATCATATGTGTAGTACTTTCTCTTGGTCTCATTCATATTCTCACTAAAATAGGCAACATGTCTATTATCCTGGCTCAAAACTGCTCCAATTGCAACTCCACTTGCATCACATCTCACCTGAAATGTCTTTTCAAAATTCGACAAGGCCAAAATTGGTCATTTTGTTATTTTCTCCTTCAGTGTATTGAATCTCCTCTCATCCTCCTCTGTCCATTTAAAAGACTTGTGCTTCTTCTTCATTGTATCCATCATTGGCGCACAAATTCCACTGAAGTCTCTGATGAACTTCCTATAGAAACTTGCTAATCCATGGAAGCTACTTACCTCAAACATACTCTTTGGTGACGACCATTATTTGATTTCTTTCACCTTATCTGGATCTATCTTCAGTTCATTTGAAGAGATCAAGAAACCCAAGTAAATGATTTATGTCTTCATAAAAGAGGACTTATTCAGATTTATCAACAACTTATTCTTCTATAGTCTCCTCATCACTAGTGTCAGGTGCCTCAAATGCTCCTCTTTAGTCATGCTAAAGATCAATATATCATCCAGATATACAACCACAAAATTTCCAATGAAAACTTTCAGTATCTCATTCATCAGCCTCATAAAAGTACTCGGGGCATTTGTTAAACCAAATGGCATAACAAGCCACTCATACAAACCATCATTTGTCTTAAAGGCTATCTTCCACTCATCACCTTCTCTCATTCTAATCTGGTGATATCCACTTTTC
Source organism: Picea sitchensis (assembly GCA_010110895.2). Lineage (NCBI taxonomy): Eukaryota > Viridiplantae > Streptophyta > Pinopsida > Pinales > Pinaceae > Picea > Picea sitchensis. Next base: position 334,904 of record SNQJ01S0012545.1, read on the forward strand.
AAATCTATTTTAGAAAAGAAATTGGCTGCACTTAAACATTCCATTAAATCATCCATTCTTGGTAAAGGAAATCTATACCTGATGGTGATCTTGTTAATGGATTTTGAGTCTGTACACATTCTCCATCCTCCATCCTTATTTGGACTCAACACAGTTGGTATTGCACATGGACTCAAGCTCTCTCTGACCAAACCCTTGTCTAAAAATTCTTGGACTTGGTTCTTCACTTCCTCATTCTCTTGAGGTGTAAATATGTATGCTCCTTTGTTTGGTAGACTTGTTCCTGGTATCAAGTCAATATGGTGGCTGATACTTCTGATGGGTGGTAATGAGTTAGGCAACTCATCCACCACTATGTCAACAAAATTATCTAGCAATTCCTGAACTTCTTCAGGAAAATCATCCATCGAAGTACTTGTAAGGATAACTCTAGGTTTCCTCACCACAACAAACTGTATCTCCTGTTCTTTCTTGACTTCTTTCAGTAGTTCCTTCTCTCTCATGAGAAGTATGCTTTTACTGTCTTCCTCCTTCGTTTTCTTCTCCTCTATTGGCAGAAACATGTGTGCTCTACCATTCTTCTCCAAGGTGTATGTATTCTTCCTCCCATCATGAATGACATTCTTGTCAAACTTCCATGGTCTTCCCAACAACATATGGCATACATCCATGGGAATTACATCACATAGAATTTCATCTCTATATCCTCCTTTCTTAAAGTCAACCAAGCATTGTTTAGTAACCATTACCTGGTGTCCTTTCTGCAACCATGAGACTTTGTATGGCTTCGAATGTGCAGTTGTCTCTAGCTCCAATTTCTCCACCATCTCTATGGGTACTAAGTTATCAATACTCCCACTGTCAATTATCACCTTGCATACTCTGTCTTTAGTCTTGCAAGCTATCCTATAGAGACTATTCCTATGCACTGGATTTTCAACTTCTGGCTTTGGTTTTAAGAGAATCTTCCTCAACATCAGGGATCTTCCATCCTTTGTTCCTTCTACTTCAACATCCCTTCTCCATTCTTTTGAAATGTGAGATTCACCTCATCCTTCTTTCTTTTTCTCGGGACATTCCCAAGACATGTGTCCTGTCTTTCCACAGGCATAACATCTTACTTCTCCTCCTCCTCTTCTTCCTCTTCCTCTAGAATAACTTTTTCCACCACCTTGTCTTCCTCGGGAACTTCCTCCTCTTTCTGAGTGACTATGTGGTTTTTCAACCTCATCCTTAGACTTATGTGCCTTGTCATGGGTAACTCACTTACCTCTGGTTGGGGTTGGGATTTTACCCCTTCCTCACTGGATTTGTTTTCTGGCCAACTTCTCCTCTGCCTTCAGTGCAAACTGATAAGCATCCTCCACTGTTCTTACCGACATCATGATGATCTCATCCTGGATTTCATATCTCAGGCCATTTATATACCTAGAAACCTTTTCCTCATCTCTCTCCCTTTGTCCAGTTCTGATGTTCATCTTGTAAAACTCCTCTGTGTACTCCTTAACTGTCATCCCCTTCTGTCTCAGGTTCTACATATTCCTAAACAGATTTATTTGATAATATTTGGGCATGAACTTAGTCTTCAACTTGGCTACCATTCTGTCCCAGTTATTTATCTTATGTTTTCCCTTGCTTCTCCTCTCAGCTTGTAGTTCATCCCACCAAAATGCTACATGTCCTTTTAGCCTAGTGACAACCTGTTTCACCTTTTTCTATTCATCAACCTCTTCATAGTTGAAATGTTTGTCCATGGATATTACCCAATCTTGGATTTGCCTCCCATACATTGGGACCTCTATCTTGGATTTGCCTCCCAATATAGCAACTGCTCTTAGAAAACGTTCTTCGGCAACATCCTCCCCTGCATATTCTTCGCCTTCTACTTCTTCGCTCTCTACATCGCTAATGTTTCCAGCATCAGGTTCTCGTCTCTACACTACCTCCATCGCCTCTAATATTGCATGAAGTTCTCACATCTTCGTTTCTATAGCCTGATTGGCTAGAGGTGGTTCCACTTCTCTCCTTGGTGGCATTGTGTTAACTGTCTGTCACACACAAAGTAGATATTTGAGTTCTTCTATCTCCTTTATTTTGTCTGCTGTCTGTAAGAAAAAAATTTGAATCTGATACCACTTGGTGCAGACCCCCTTCTCTCCTAAGGACTGCGTGACCTCTCGGTCAGGATCTTTAATTCTGGAGTTGAATGACTCTCTAAAACCTTGCTAGTCTCACTTTGTGTTGAACACAGGTCCTCTCGGCGCCTTGCATAGGATTCACGATACCCGTGGCCTTCTCTTTCGTGCTCTGTGAAATATCAGAGTTGGCGTTAGCACCTTTTCTCTCGGCCCATCCTCTAATGTGACCTTGAGCGATGAACATGTGATTGCAGGTGCGTTCACAAGAGGTTTGAAGTTAAACTACCTTTGGGCCTGCAATTCTCCTCGAGCCTCCACGTGTCTCCCTAGATAAACAATGGTATGGATTGCAGCCCTCCCTCGACTTTTTAAAGTCCACGCAACTCTTGTCCCCGAAATGAGAGATGACCATTGATATCACTATCTTGACGATGCTTCCAAATGGATGACTGATATCTCTTCCTTGGAATCAATGGTCTGGATATCCCTCTCTCCGATCGACGGTTGGGATTGATTCGGAGTTCCGAACTTTGGAATGTTTGAATTTTTGATATGGAGCAGAAGATCTGCTGACAAGTGTCCCCTCCGATCAACGATTGTGATCTTTGCGATTCTCTAAACTTCGGGGTTTTGAAACCTTATCCCTCGTCGACTTCCTTACTCTAATATTATGGAGTGGACAATTTGCAGACACCTGTCCTCAAGACCAACGGTCCTACCTTCACTTCGGGTGGTTGACCTTTCAACTCGAATCAACGGTCTAAGACCCTCTTCTCAACCAATGGTCGGGATATCCTCCCGGTTTCAGACTTCGGAGATTTCAAATCTCAATCTACACCCTTTCCCCAATGAGTTTGTCCGAAGGCTATAATCCACTGACGCATGTCCACTTCAAATCAACGACTGAGGTTTACTTTGGGTATTTACCCGGAGTGCACAGATTCATGCCATGTCTCCCCTGAATCAAACGACTATAGATCACTTTGGGACTTTACACATAGTTCTCAGATCTTTGCCATGTCTCCTCCTGATCCGATGGCTCAGATTCACTTTGGGTCTTCGGGCCTTCGGGGTTCGACGATCTCAGTTCTCAAACTGAAAATCCCCTGACAAATTTATCGAAGCTCGCAATGTGCTGCCAAGTGTCCACTAACATATCAACGACTCTTAGCTCTTCAGGATTCAGGAATTTCAAGTTTCAAACTTTCTTCCTCCCGATCTCATGATATCTGATGGTTCATATTCACTCGATCGATCCAACGACTGAGATTTCACTTTGGGAATCCAAAACTACGAACTTTGGGAAGTTCAAGTCTCAAATCTTGGTGGGTTCTCTCTCCTGTATGTACGAAGCGTTAAAGCTCACGTACATCGTCTTGAATCAGATGGTTGTTGATCCTTGCACTATGATCCAATGATGAATTTCGCTCCTCCTCCTGAGATTCTGATTTCTCTGACTTAGAAGATTTTCTAAGTGTTCAAAGGTTTCAAACCTTTTCTCCTTCGACGATTCTGACTCTTGGATCTCGTTGACACTTATGAAAGTGTTATTCCTCCCGAGCTTGGTCTTGTGAAGAATTTGACTTCCCGCGCACTCCTTGTGTTTCAAGGATTTCGATAACTCATATCCGTAGGATTTCTCAAAGATAAATTCCTCTTGCCCTCCTGGCATTCTCCTTTTCTGGTTTTTCGACTTCTTACAAATTCCCTTCGACACTTAGTCGAATCTCAGATCTGTGGACTCCTTGAACCAGATATTTATGCAAAGTTTGTATTCTGGTGGATGACTGTGCACGCCCTGCAACAGTCTCTTTGCACTCCTTGCAAAGGGGAAAGTTTCGTGCTATCTCTTCTAAGTTTCAGAACCAAAACAAATTCCATCAATGCACTCCTTGCATTTTGTGTGCACACCTTGCACCACTTTCAACGGAAGAGAAACAATTGAAACTTATCCTAACATTCATAGTTCCATATACTCATAACGAAATTCATTCATTCATTCATGGAAACACAATAACAAGGAATTTTAAACAATGTTCACACCATGCATTGGGCCAATTTTCCTATGTTATATTCAAAAGTGAAAATGGCTACAACTATAATCAAAACAAAAACTGAAAACTCAGAAATCTCCTACTAACTTGCATCTAGCCTCATTTGGGCATACAAAACCTCTATTTATCTCAGAGGGTTCTTAGGGTTCCGCCCGACTACTTGTCTACTCCAAAAACCTAACCTAACGACTATCTTAGATCATTCTTATTCCAGAGAAGGAGTGGAAACTCCCACTTCGCTCACAATTGTTCAAGCGTGCTTCAAATATTTTTTCGACGCCGAGTTCAGGTGTGCTAATCATTGAGTTCATATGTTCTTCAAAATATTCACCGAGATTGCCAGTGTTGAGATTCTGGAAATATTCCCATGCGCTGAGTGGTCCTGCTCCACGTGCTTGCCAACGATGCTCCTGCATCATACTCCCCTTGACAAAAATTCATGGACTCCTGTCCATGAGCTCCTGCACCAACTTTCCATGCTTCTGGATGGTAGCTTCATTTTCCCAACCAACATCTTCTAATGGGTGTCCCTTCTAACTGACCAAATATTCAAAATAGGTCTTCCTTCTGGTCTTCTTGCCAATCCTCCGATCAACAATCTTCTCCATCTGTGGTTTTTCTACTATAGGCATTTGTTTCTCCCACTGGACCTTCTCTTGATCTTCTAATCCCTCTATGTCATATTTCCTGTAAGGATACAGGCATGAAAAATTGAATATGGGCGATATGCCCACATCGTCTGGCAGCCCAATATCATAGGCGTTTGCATCAAACTTCCTCAAGATCTTACATGGTCCTATATTCTTCATTTTTAGCTTGTTATATGTTCCCCTAGGGAACCTCTCTTTCCTGAGATGTGCCAGAACTTGATCTCGTACTTCAAATTTAAGTTATCTATGGTGTTGATCAACTCTGCGCTTGTACTCCTGGTTAGAACTCTGCAACTGTCCTTTGATCTGGCTATGGAGCTTATGCATTTCTGCAGCAAAATCTTCTGCTCCAGCACTCCTAATATCACTCTGTTCCAAGTCTCTCAACTCAGGTACTCCCCTGGCTTGCATTCCATACAATATTTGGAATGGGCTCTTTCCCATGCTCATGTTTGGTGAGTCATTGTATGCAAATTATGCTTGTGGCAGAATCCGATCCCACTGATTATGGTTCTCATTGACCAGACTCCTCAATAAATTTTCCAAACTTCTTTTTACCACCTCAGTTTTCCCATCTGTCTGAGGGTGATAAGCTGAGTTGAAGGAGAAATCTGTCCCCAAATTCTTCCACAGTGTTTTCCAAAAGTGACCAACAATTTTTGTGTCTTTGTCCGAGACAATGCTTCTGGGTAGGCCGTGAAGTCTCACAGCTTCCTTGAAAAATAGATTTGCAACATGTGTTGCATCACTAGTCTTCTGGCATGGGATAAAATGTGCCATCTTTGAAAATCTATCCACCACCACAAATATGGAATCAAATCCTTTTTTCATTCTTGGAAATCCCAACACAAAATACATGCTTATTGCATCCCAAGGCCTCTCTGGTATTGGCAATGGTTGTTACAATCCAGTGTTCTATCTTTTTCCTTTTGCATGTTGGCAGATTATACATCTGTTCACAAACGTTATCACTTCTATTCTCATACCTGGCCAATAGTATGAACTGATCAACTGTGCAAATGTTTTATCAAGGACGAAATGTCCAACCAATCCTCCACTATGCTTTTCCTTCAAAAGGTTATCCCTCATTGAGAATTTTGGTATGCACAACTGATTTCCATTGAAAAACAATCCCTCTTGAATAATATACTCTGTCCACTGGCTCATGTCCCTCCACACAGGATTTTCACATGCTTCATATGCTTCCTTAAAATCTGCATCATCACAATACATGTCCTTAAGGTGTTCAAACCCCAAGGTATTCACTTGAAATTCCTGTAGAATCAATCATCTCATGCTTAATGCATCAACAACTTTGTTAGCATTCCCAACAATATGTTTTATGATAAAAGTAAATTTTTTCATAAACTCAACCCACTTTGCATGCCTCTGATTCAATTTTTCTTGTCTGGTTATGAATTGTAAAGCCTAGTTATCGCTATACAAGACATTCATGTGGGACAAGGTAATGTCTCCACTTCTTCAAGGCTTGAATTATGGCATAAAAATCCTTATCATATGTGGAGTAATTTCTCTTGGTCTCATTCAGCTTCTCACTGAAATAGGAAACATGTCTATTATACTGGCTCAAAACTGTTCCAATTGCAACTCCACTTGCATCACATCTCACCTGAAATGTCTTTTCAAAATTTGGCAAGGCTAGAATTGGTCATTCTGTTATTTTCTCCTTCAGTATATTGAATCTCTTCTTGGCCTCCTCTTTCCATTTAAAATACTTGTGCTTCTTCTTCACTGTATCCATCATTGTCACACAAATTTCACAGAAGTCTCTGATGAACTTCCTATAGAAACTTTCTAGTCCATGGAAGCTCCTTACCTCAAACATACTCTTTGGTGATGACCATTCTTTGATTGATTTCACCTTCTTTGGATCCATCTTCAGTTCATTTGAAGAGATCATAAAACCCAAGTAAATGAGTTCTGTCTTCATAAAAGAGGACTTCTTTAGATTTATCAACAACTTCTCCTACTATAGTCTCCTCATCACTAGTGTCAAGTGCCTCAAATGATCCTCTTTAGTCTTGCTAAAGATCAGTATATCATCCAGATATACAACCACAAACTTGCCAATGAAATCTTTCAGTATCTCATTCATCAGCCTCATAAAAGTACTTGGGGCATTTGTTAAACCAAATGGCATAACAAGCCACTCATAGAAAACTTCATTTGTCTTAAAGGTTGTCTTCCACTCATCACCTTCTCTCATTATAATCTAGTGATATCCACTTTTCAAATCTATTTTAGAAAATAAATTGGCTCCACTTAAATAGTCCATTAAATCATCCATTCTTGGTAAAGGAAATCTATACCCGATGGTAATCTTTTTAATGGCTCTTGAGTCTGTACATATTCTCCATCCTCCATCCTTCTTTGGACTCAACACAGTTGGTACTGCACATGGACTCAATCTCTCTCTGACCAAACCATTGTCTAACAATTCATGGACTTGGTTCTTCACTTCCTCATTCTCTCAAGGTGTCAATCTGTATGTTGCTTTGTTTGGCGGACTTGCTCCTGGTATCAAGTCAATATGGTGGTTGATACTTCTAATGCGTGGTAATGAGTTAGGCAGATCATCCACCACTATGTCAGAAAAATTATCCAGCAATTCCTGAACTTCTTTAGGAAAATCATCCATCGAAGTACTTGTAAGGAGAACTCTGGGTTTCCTCACCACAACAAACTGCATCTTCTGTTCTTTCTTGAATTCTTTCAGGAGTTACTTCCTGCTCATGAGAAGTATGCTTGTGCTGGATTCCTCCTTCACTTTCTTCTCCTCTATTGGCAACAACATGTGTGTTCTACCATTATTCTCCAAGGTGTATGTATTCTTCCTCCCATCATGAATGACATTCCTGTCAAACTTCCATGGTCTTCCCAACAAAATATGGCATACATACATGGGAATTACATTACGTAAAATTTACTCTATGTATCCTCCTATCTTAAAGTGAACCAAGCATTGTTTAGTAACCATTACCTCGTGTCCTTTTTGCAACCATGAGACTTTGTATGGATTCATATGTGTATTTGTCTCCAACTCCAATTTCTCCACAATATCTGTGGAGACTAATTTATCAGTGCTCCCACTGTCAATTACCACCTTGCATACTCTATCTTTAGTCTTGCAAGCTATCCTGAAGAGACTATTCCTCTGCACTGGATTTTCAACTTCTGGCTCTGGTTTTAAGAGAACATTCCTCAACATCAGGGATCTTCCATCCTTTGCTCCTTCTGCTTCAACATCCCTTCTATGTGCTTTTGAAATGTGAGCTTCACCTCCTCCTTTCTTTTTCTCGTTACATTGCCAGGACATGTGCCTTGTCTTTCCACAGGCATAACATCTTAATTCTCCTCCTCCTCTTCTTCCTCTTCCTCTAGAAGAACTTCTTCCAAAAACCTGTCTTCCTCGGGAACTTCCTCCTCTTTTTGAGTGACTATGTGGTTTTTCATCCTAGTCCTTAGAATTATGTGCCTTGTCATGGGTAACTCCCTTACCTCTGGTTGGGGCTAGGATCTTACCCCTTCCTCGCTGGATTTGTTTTCTGGCCAAGTTCTTCTCTACCTTCAATGCAAATTGATAATCATCCTCCACTGTCCTTACCGACATCATGCTAAGATCATCCTCGATTTCATATCTCAGGCCATTTATATACCTGGCACCCTTTTCCTCATATCTCTCCCTTTGTCCAATTCTGATGTTCATCCTGTAGAACTCCTATGTTTGCTCCTTAAATTTCATCCCCTTCTATCTCAGGCTCTTCATCTTCCTGAACATATTGATCTGATAATCTTTGGGCATGAACTTAGCCTTCAACTTGGATACCATTTTGTCCCAATTCTTTATCTTCTATTTTCCCTTGCTTCTCCTCTCAGCCTGTAGTTCATCCCACCACAACGCTGCATGTCCTTTTAGCCCGGTGACAACCTGTTTCACCTTTTTCTCTTCATCAACCTCTTCATAGTTGAAATGTTTGTCCATGGATATTACCCAATCCAACAACTCTTCAGCATATAAATTGAATTCATACATTGAGACCTCTATCTTGGCTCTGCCTCCTAATATAGAAACTTCTCTCAACAAACATTCTTCAACAACATCCTCTCCTGTAGCTTCTTCGTATTCTACTTCTTCGCTCTCTGCATTGCTGATGTCTCCAGCATTAGGTGCTCATCTCTGCACTACCTACATCACCTCTAATCTTACACGAAGTTCTCTCATCTCCCTTTCTACAGTCGATTGGCTAGAGATGGTTCCACTCATCTCCTTGGTGGCATTGTGTTGAATTTCTGTCACACACATAGTACAACTTCGAGTTCTTCTGTCTCCTTTCTTTTATCTGTTGTCTGTAAGAAAAACATCAGCTCTGATACCACTTGGTGCAGACCCCCTTCTCTCCTAAGGGATGCACGACCTCCCATTCAGGATCTTCGATTCTGGAGGCAAATGACTCTCTGAAACCTTTCTAGTCTCACTTTGTGTTGAACACAAGTCCTCTCGGATCCCTGCACAGGATTAACGATACCCGCGACCTTCTCTTTCATGCTTTGTGAAATATCAGAGTTGGCATTAGCACCTTTTCTCTCGACCCCTCCTCTGATGTGACCTTGGGCGATGACCACGCGATTGCGGGCTCAACCATAAGAGGTTTGAAGTAAAACTACCTTTGGGCCCACAATTCTCCTCGAGCCTCCACGTGTCTCCCTGGTGAAACCACGGTATGGATTGTGGCCCTCCCTCGACTTTTTAAGGTCCATGCAACTCCTATCCCCACAATGCGAGAGGACTGTCGATCTCACGATATTGACGGTGCTTCCAGACGGACGACTAAGATCTCTTCCTTGGAATCAACGATCCATATCTCCCTCTCTCTGATCGACGACTGTGATTGATTCAAAATTCTAGACTTTAGAATTTTCAAATCTCAAACCTTGGTTTCCTTTGCAGAGCAGTCTTCTGGAGTAGAAGATCTGCTGAAAAGTGTCCCCTCCAATCAACGCTTGCGATCTCTACGGTTCTCTAGAATTTGGGGTTTTGAAACCTCAAACCTCGCCTCCTTCCATACTAAAATATTTCGGAGTGGATGATCTGCGGACACATGTCCTCAAGATCAACGTTCCTACCTTCACTTCGGGTGGTTGACCTTTCAAGTCAAATCAATGGTTTGAGACCCTCCTCTCGATCAACGGTTGAGATCTTCTCCAGGTTTCGTACTTTGGATATTTCAAATCTCAATCTCCACCCTTTCCCCAATGACTTTGTTCGAAGGCTATAATCCACTGACACATGTACACCTCGGATCAACGATTGAGGTTTACTTCGGGTCTTTACCCGGAGTGCACGGATTCACGCCACGTCTTGCCTGCATCTAACGACTATAGATCGCTTTGGGACTTTACCCGGAGTTCTCATATCTTCGCCATGTCTCCTCCTGATCTGATGGCTTAGATTCAATTCGGGCCTTCGGGGTTTGTCAATCTCAGTTCTCAAACTGAAAATCCCACAACAAATTTCCTGGAGCTCGCGATCTGCTGATAAGTGTCCATTGACAGATCGATGACTCTCGGCTCTTCAGGCTTCATGAATTTCATTTTCAAACTTGCTTCCTCCTGAGCTCACGATATCTGATGGTTCAGATTCGCTTGATCGATTCAACGACTGATATTTCACTTCGGGAATCCAGAACTCCGAAATTCGAGAAGTTCAAGTCTCAAATCTTGGTGGGTTCTCTCTCCTGTATGTACAAAGTGTTAAATCTCACGTACCTTGTATTGAATAAGACGACTGTTGATCCTTGCATTGTGATCCAACGACCAATGTCACTCCTCCTCCTGAGCTTCTGATTTCTCTAACTTAGAATATTTTCTAAGTGTTCAAAGGTTTCAGACCTTTTCTCCTCTGACGAGTCCGACTCATGGATCTCGTTAACACTTATGAAAAGTGTTATTCCTCCTGAGCTTGGTCTTGTGAAGAATTCAACTTCCCGCGCACTCCTTGCATTTCAAAGATTTCGATAACTCAGATCCAAAGGATTTATCGAAGATAAATTCCTCTCACCTTCTTGGTGTTCTCCTTTTCTGGTTCTTCAACTTCTTACAAATTCCCTTCGACACTTATTCTAATCTCAGATATATGCACTCCTTCCACCAGATCTTTACACAAGGTTTGGATTCTTGCAGATGATTGTGCATGCCTTGCACCAGTCTCTTTTCAATCCTTGCAAAGGGGAAAGTTTTGTGCTATCTCTTCAGAGCTTCAGAACCGAAACTGATTCCGTCAACGCACTCCTTGCATTCTGTGTGCACACCTTGCACCACTTTCAACATAAGAGAAACACTTGAAACTTATCCTAACATTCACAGTTCCATCTACTCATAACGAAATTCATTCATTCGTTCATGAAAACACAATAACAGGGAATTGTAAGCAATGTTCACACCATGCATTGGGTCAATTTTCCTATGTTATATTCAAAAGTGAAAATGGATACAACTATAATCAAAACAAAAATTGAAAACTCATAAATCTCCTACTAACTTGTAGCTAGCCTCATTTGGGCGTACAAAACCTTTATTTATCTCAGAGGGTTATTAGGGTTCCCCTCAACTACTTGTCTACTCCAAAAACCTAACCTAATGACTATATTAGATCAGTCATATTCCAGAGCAGGAGTGGAAACTCCCACTTCACTCGCAATCATTCAAGCGTGCTTCAAATATTTTTTCGGTGTTGATTTCAGGCGTTCTAATCGCTAAGTTCAGACGTGCTTCAAAATATTCGCCGAGACTGCCAACGTTGAGATTATGGAAGGATTCCCATGCACTGAATTTTCTTGCTCCATGTGCTTGCCAGTGATTCTCCTGTATCAATCATCTCCCCCAAAATGAATATGTTTCATGCCGTCATGCAACCCAATACCTCTGTATCTGTTGGCAGTCAGATATTTGTGTCATTTTCATCGATATTTAAAACATAGTTTTGACAAATGAATTTTTTTAATAGTTGCCTCTTTGTGTCTACAAAGACTTCAATTACGATTTTTGTTTAAAAATATTGCTTGATTGGTTTTTGCGTGTTTTTGAGTTTATTTCTTTCAATAAATCTCTCGCTTATTCTTGTTCAATTTCATGACTATTTAAGAATGAAATTGAAACAAGCTTGGTCTAAACACATCATACAAATTCTAAAACTTCTCCTTATGAAATTGGATGAGTCTTTAAAAAACACCTAATGATCTTAAGAACCTTAAAGGGTATCGAGCATATCATTTTGTAAATTACCATTAGTATATGAGTTGATCGCCTTTGGGTTATTCCTTAATCATTTTTTTATTTGGGGTTTTGATTGGTACCTACCACATCCATGATCATTGTTTGAAACTAAACTTTGATTTAATTTTAAAATTTGAATGCTATCCCCTATTGTCATATCGTGGTCTAATCATTGTTGTACATGAATATTAGCCATGCTCTGAAATAATTACACCCTCGTCCTACTGGCTTGAGCTTGCATTCATTGCATCATTGGTGGTGCTTCATTTTTTGGGGTAGGTTCTCAATAGAGGAGGTGGTTTTCGATTACATGTGTCCTTTGGTTCAATATTCAATCAAAAACCTGAGTGGTGGTTATGGTGGCCTTCTCCCGAAACCTTATTTATCGGTCCACCTTCGAAAATGCAGAACTTATCATTCATATTGGGTGGTTTCAAACACTTTCCCCTCTTTTCTACACCTGTTGGTATATCATGACCAATTCTGGCCCCAGTGGTAAGGACAGAGCTGAATGTCTCATAGGCCTTGCTCTCCCACGATGACATTGTGGATGATCTCACGGTCTTTGGGTGGGTTAAGTTCATACAATCTTTCGAGGGATTTAACATTGAAGTCGCTCAAGATTTCGCCCAGAACTTTGACAATACTAGGGCCAAAATAGGCGATTTACAGTTGCAAGTCAGTGAGGAATCAATTGCAGAATCCAGAGGCCTATCCCGAGAAGGATATCGCTGGTTCAATAATTTCAAATTTGAAGGTATCCCTTGGAACCTGTTAATGATTTCCAAGAAGTCATGCTACGATGTCAAAGGTACACCCATAAATCTGTTCAAACCTCGATGGCACAGTTTACTATTAATTATCAATTTATTCGTCATCTGCGAGGGATGACATGGATTAGTATTATTGTTTCATATTCGTCTGTTAATGTTTTTCTTAGGGTTTGGCTTAAACATGCCATTTTACCTGCTTAAAATCCTTCAAAATATGGCTAGATTTTACCAGAGGAAAAATCCTAATGCACAGTCCAGTCTCTTTCATCATGGCTTGATTAGAATCTTAGTCATTTCCAAATTGTCAAAGGCTAGAGATAACTGGAAAACTTTCATGGATAGGAATGGTTTTGTTCCACTCACACCTGAAACAGTAAGCGACTTACCCCTATGTTTTGACGAGCCCACCAACCCTTGCCCATAGAATCACCTCTACGTGACCTTCATGTCAAATTGAAAGAATACCCTATGTCATTTACCGAAGCCCCTATTGATTTTCATAAATCAACCAGAAGCACACACTAGAGGCACAAATTCGTTCCTAAAAAATCTTTAGAGGACGTGTTGGATAAATTCAATGACAAGGTCTCTATTACTCCTAATCCTGGGCAGGATGTGGTTGATATAAATGAAATTAAAACCAATAAGAAGGGAAAACATAAAACACAGAGGGCTCCATATATTGATTTCATGAACAAAAGGAACGACCGACGAAAAGCCTATCCCCATCATTTATGTTGAAGACCCGATATTTGTTGATTATACTAGTGTTTATTCACCCCAACACAATTTCATGTCTAATTTGCCTCCTTTTTTAAAGGAACACGAAGGTTGCTCGAGTATTCAGTATGAACTCAAAAGGATTATGGAACAGGGTAAACCTCTTACTACAGATCAATCTTGTCCATTGCCAAATCTAGAACCAATGTATTGTGAAAGTTGTTTTGACTGGATCCAAAGATACTATCGAGAAATCCCTTACCTACAAGCTAAATTGAATCAAGTAATGACTCAGAAATCAGTTCTAGAAAAGGAAAAAGATGATCTTAGAGCTCGCATCTGATCGAATTCGCTCAGAGCCAACAAACGTTTCAAGAGATCGTGAGATGTGATTATAAAAAACTCCACCACTTTCATTGCTATTGTAAATTCCGATTTGTTTGATGTTTCCCATTCAATTTTCTAATTGGTAAATACTTTTCTTGTAATTCACGATTGTATTTTGTTTGGATAATAAATGAATTCGTTTTTATTTTGTTTTTATTTAGACCGGCTACAGAATCAAAGATTTTGTAGCTTGTATTTAAAATTTATTTACTTAATTGTTTTCTAATTTAGATTTCGTTTTTCTTTGTCTCAGGTGAACAACAGGTCAATGTGAAATGATTAATAGAACGCGTCAAAAGTTGGGAATATAATGGAATTGTAAATTTCGTTTTTGAAAAACAATGTTTTAATGATGTAACTATTTTGGATTAATGTTTTCAACAGACTTATCTTTATGGTTATTTTGTTTTAGTAAATTCTTTTTAAAGTAGATCTGCCTCTATCTTGCATCATATGAGGAACATACTAGGAACTTGTTTTAAATAGCACTGCTTGCCCAAGGAGAGGGGCAATTCCTCTTGGACCATATGATGAACTTATTATTCTTAAACTATATGGGATAAAAAAATACTCTTTGGATTTGGTCGTTTTGTAGACTGTGCAATGTTATTATTGTTTCTCATATAATTTCTGGACATGAAACTTTATTTGTATTGAACTAGCTTTAGACTATTCTGCATATAACTTTTCATGTTATGTTTTTCTTTATGTGGTTCATTATATTTTGGTTCTTTTAATATATGTGACTGATCGTCTATCTATGCAACTTGAGTTTACATCTAATGTTGGGTAGTTGGTAATACCATTTGCTAAGTGTTGGGGTTTATTTCGCTTTCAGCTATTGGACATTTTAATGTCACATGAGATAAAATCTATTTGTCTTTCTGTTATCATAGACTTGTTCCGAAATATAAAAGACTTCCTTTGGTTGTTTTAGGAAGTATTGTTATTTCTTTTGTCATAGATTTATACTTGACACAGGTTAAGAGGAGCTTATACAAACACATAAAGACGAATCTAGCTTAGTATTGCTGATCAACGCTAGGTTAGTTGGTTTAATTTTTATTTGATTTGTTGATTTGTGAATGAATACTGATTACATCATTTAAACGTTAAATGATTTGTCCATTATTGTTATATCATATATAATCTTATTCACTCATTTTTTATTATTTTGTCATTTATAATACAAAAACAATTTCCTTTATTTTTCATCTTATTTTGATCCATTAGTTAAAAAAAATCATTTTCACAAGGCTTTATTTAAACCTTGTAATTGTATATATCTATTGTATATAATACTACTATTAGTTAAGCAATTGTATTAAATTGTTGATTTATAGAATTGTACATTTAGTTAGTTTACATCTTTTAATTATTTTAGAATCCTAGTTGGCTAATGGAGCCATAAAACCCATTAGGGTAGATTATTCCAAATGAATTGGGTTAAATAGACAACCCCGGTCCGGATCTTCCCTTCTCGTTGACGGTGTGTCTTAAACGCTCGTCAACAAATGGCACTAGAAGGAGGGCCTGAAATTCATTGATGGCATGAGGAGGCCGTAGGACTCTGATCCAGATTTTATGAGAAGAATGAAATGACTACAGATTATTAACAGATGCTTAACACAAAATAACAGAGATACAATAAAATTGATTTTCTATTCAACAAGTAAATAAGCTGAAACTATAAAATGCAGTGGAAAATAAGCTTGCTGGAATGAGAAGAGTTGTGATGACTACGCTCATTCGCAAGAAGATGATTACAATGAGGCTCTGAAGGCCTTTTTACAATAAACAGGAGTGTCAAAAACCCTAGACATACAAAAACCTAACCCTAGGAGATGAAGTGCCAAAAGTCACGTGGGCCCTGTTTGGGTAAGTCAGTACATCAACTTTCCGGGGTCATAACATTTGCATACGATATCCATTTTAGATGCACGATAACCCATTGGAAAGATTTATCTGAGTAATACAACTATCAATAAAAATTTCATGAAGAAAATTTTCGATCGAAAGATACCCCAAAAAACGTCGTTTAAGGCCTGAAAATGGCTCCAAAAGTTAAGGACCCAAAAAACAGCTAAAAATATTAAATTACCAAAATTGCCAGAAAGTTGTTTTGAGATAGCTAGAAAAGGTGGGTGGCCATCGATATCCACTTTGATCAATCCTTCCTCCTTATGAAGCAATGGTATCCATTATGTTGAGTTTCCCCATTAGATGAGGAAATTTCTGCTGAATTTGGCCCCAACTGAGCCACTTGCCTTGGTACAGGAGCTGCCCTTCTTTGATGACTCGATAAAGGTGGATCCTTTTCTATCAAGTGCTCTTGATCTATGTGTCCACAATCTGATCACTAGATGCCTGTTGTATGCAATCGGGGTTGATCTCTGTTGCTGTCAGCTGTTATGCTACATTTGAGGTGTCCAATAATGTTGGGAAATAAGGTCGTAGGAGGCCCACATTGAACACTGGGTGCAGGCCAAGGAAAGGAGGAATGTTGAGCTCAAAATAATTATCCCCCGTAGCCTTGGTGATGGTGTATGACCGATAACGGAGTGGGTGAAGCTGCTGATGGGGTCCTGTAAGGCGTTCTTTCTACAAGTGCAACCAAACTTTGTCGCCCGCTGTTGAGCCTCTAAATTGAAATCCCCACTACCCTATTATACTCCTCATCTATACCTTTTTAGCTTACCTAATATTGGATAAATGAGAAAGAACACTACCATTAGCCATTGATAAGGTCATAAGGTAAAGTATAATTAATTCATGCATTTTTGTGGTTTATTGAGCTAGGAGATTAAATGTTTCATGTACTAATGCTTCAATTTTCCATGTATAAACTTTGAACTCTAGATAAGTCCATCCTTCCTGTACCAGCTCAGCTATCAGGTACTTATGCGCCAGATTGCCACTGTCTGAATCTGGTACCAAGCGCACCTTCTATTCAGATATGGTACCAAATCTCACCTGTTGTGATCCGGTATGAACGACTATAGACTGTCGTGATTCGATACCAACCATTTGTGCACTGTTCGGATCCGGTACCATCTACCTGTCACAATCCGATACCAATACAGGAAGCCGAATGTACCAAGTTTAGCTCTAGATCCTACCCAAGACAATTGTTGGATGTTTATTGAATCATAAATGTTTTAGCAAGGATATGTTAGGATAGTATGTTATTGCTTCATCCTCATGCAATTTGTGTCATGAGGATGAAGCTTAAAATATGTAACCGAATAATTAAATTTGACAATTGACTGATTTGCAAAAGATTTCACCTCCTTGTGTTTCACGAATAAGACTGTTTAAATAGTCATGGCAAGGATGGTGGAGGTAGTGGAGAGTTAGCATAACACAACATGTGAAGCAATGTTATATTTTGTAGAACATATTCTGGGTGAAGATTAATAGAAGGACATCATTTATCTCCATGTCTTGATCGTCTATGATTGAATGTGAGTTGAGTTGTTAGCATAGTTTGATTCTATGTTTTGAAGTTTGAGTAAGATTAATGTGTGGGTTGAAAGAAAGCTTACTGTAGACTCCAGTCGCTGACCTGTTGAAGAGGCAAGGGCCCACCGCCCAACAAAGGTCAGCATCTTCGTAGATTAGTATTAGCATTTGATTTCAATAGTGTAAATGTTAGGTTAG
>SNQJ01S0012545.1:356690-384548 GCA_010110895.2 Picea sitchensis
TCACTCTAGCTTCTTGGGAATATCCAGTAGACTTTTTAGTCATCTATTCTAAATCATCCTCCAAACCAGGACACCCTGTGGTTCTTGGCCACCCTTGGCTGGCCACAACAGATGCCTTTATAAATTGTCGGTCTGGTGAGATGACTATATCCAATGGAACACATAGACAAAAACTTGTTCTCTTCCCTCCTGCCCAACCGACACAGGAAATACCTGTTTGGTTAGAAAAATTTTATGGAGAGAAAGATTGCATCAGACCCCTATTAACACATGAACAAGTAAGAGGAATGCAAGAACAATCATATGAACAAGTCTTAAGTTTATTTTTGGCTGATACAAATTGCATTGAATACCCGAGGTCTTTTGCAGAATTGTCACACATTTTCAGTTCCGAATTTCAACAAACTTGGCACCCTGATATCACTCAATTATATACTTTATCACTAGCTTCCTTAGATAAGGAAGAAACTACTGAACTTGTTGAGATTATCCTAGGAAAACCTTTGTATATCAACTCTAGTTTGGAACCAGAACAAAAGACGCAAGTAATTTAAATGCTCCAAAGACAATTTGATGCCTTTGCATGGGATTATGCAGACATGAAAGGCATTCACCTTGACACATATACACATCATATCTACACTAATGACCAAATCAGACCAATTAGACAACCTCAACGAAGGATGAATCCAACTCTTAAAGATATTGTAAAAGAGGAATTGTAAAAACTCCTTCAATCCAATCTCATATACCCCATTTCATATAGTCAATGGGTATCTCCACTTGTCATAGTTCCCAAGAAAAATGGTAAGTGGAGAATATGTGTAGACTTCTGGGAGTTGAACAAATCCACCCAGAGGGATTATTTTCCCTTACCATTTATTGATCAGGTGTTCGATACCTTGTGCGGAAAGAAGTATTTTTCGTTCCTGGATGGGTTTAGTGGTTATAACCAAATAAAAATAGCACCTGAAGACTAGGAGAAGACCACTTTCACCTACCCATGGGGTACCTATGCTTATAGGGTGCTTCCTTTTGGACTTTGCAATGCCCTAGCCACTTTTCAAAGGGTTGTCCTAGCCATTTTCTATGACTTGACCAATGATTGCGTGTAAGCCTACATGGATGACTTTACAGTCCATGGAAAAGACTTCCAGGAAGCTTTGACCAATCTAGAAAAAGTCTTGATTAGGTGTAAGGAAACTAATCTTTCCTTAAGTAATGAAAATTCAAAAATGATACTCACTGAAGGTATTGTTTTGGGACATCACATCTCTGGTTCTGGAATGAGAGTTGATCCAACAAAGATTTATATTATCACACAAATCAGAATACCTTCCTCACAAAAGGAAGTTCACATCTTTTTAGGGCATTCTGGCTACTATAGAAGATTCATTCCGAATTTTACAAGCCTAGATACCCCTTTATTCAAGTTATTATCTAAAGAAGACGAATTTAAGTGGGATGATGAATGCCAAATATCTTTTGAAATTATAAAACAAAAACTGTCAACTACCCTTGTATTAAGAGGACCAAATTGGTCCCTTCTTTTTCATATCTGTACCGATGCCTCAGACACAGCCCTTGCGGAAGTTCTTGGACAAAGGGAAAATTAAATGCCCTATGCTATTTACTTTGTTAGTAAAAATCTATCTCCAGCTGAAGTTAATTATACGGTCACAGAAAAAGAATTGCTAGCTGTGGTCCATGCTATCAATAAATTTAGACACTATATTACAGGATATCAAGCTTTTGTACACACTGATCATTCAACCATCAAATTCTTAATGAACAAACCTGTAAAAAATCCTAGAGTTACAAGATGGATGTTATTATTACAAGAGTTCAATATCAAGATTATTGATATACCTGGTAAGGATAATCTTGTGGATGATTTCTTATCTAGAATGATTCATCTGGGAGATAATGCACCAGTAGAAGATAACTTTCCTGATGAAAATTTGTTTTCTATTTCTACATTCACTCCTTTGTATGTAGATGTAGCTAACTATCTTGTGATAGGGAAGATGCCTCATAAATTGTCTCCTAGAGAAAAACAAAAAGTAATTCAGCTAAGTGAAAACTACATGTGGCACGATGATTGCCTCTACAAAATAGGACCAGATTTGGTAATCAGGAGATGTGTAAGGGAAGATGAAATTCATGATATTCTACAAGCCTGCCATGATGGTCCTTGTGGAGGACACTTTGCAGACAAGAGGACCACTTACAAAGTTCTGCAATTTGGTTACTACTGGCCTCATATTTTCAGAGATGCTATAACCTATGTATCCAATTGTGATGAATTCCAACGAATGGGTAAGCCTACTGCACGAGACCAAATGCCACTTCAATCCCAAGTAGTTATTGAGCCTTTCGAGAAATGGGCATTAGATTTTGTAGGGCCCATTAACCCTGCATCTAAAAAGAAAAAGTATATACTTGTATGCACTGACTATGTGACTAAGTGGGTTGAAGAAAAAGATTTATCAACTGCAAGTGAACAATCAGTGGTAGATTTCCTTTTTAATGACATCTTTACTAGATTTGGTTTACCTCGAGAAATTGTGACTGATCAGGGAACTCAATTTACCTCTCATCTAGTCAAAGTTATTACAGAACAATACCAAATCAAACACAGGAAATCTACACCCTACCATCCACAGGAAAATGGACAAGTAGAATCTACCAACAAAGTTATTGAGTCCATTCTTACCAAAATAGTACAGATACACCACAAGGATTGGGTTGACAGATTACTAGAAGCCTTATGGGCTTATAGAATCACCTAGAGGAATACAACAAGACATACACCCTACGAGTTGGTGTATGGACAGCATGTGCTTCTTCCCATAGAATTCTAGATCAAAACCTTCAGGACTGCAGTACAAGTTGGCATGAACTTGGATGAAGCCCAGCAACAAAGACTCTTGCAGCTTAATGAGTTGGACGAAATCAAGCAGGAAGCACTTCAAAGAACCACCCTCATTTAAGAATAGAGAACAAAATGGCATGACAAGTATCTCAAAAAGAAATTTTTTTGACAAGGAGATTGGGCCTTGTTGTATGTCAGCAGATTCAAGAACTTCAAAGGTAAGTTAACTACTCGTTGGATGGGACCTTACAAAATTGACACTGTCTATGATAATGGTTCAATCAGGATAAAGACAATTTATGAACAACAAACACCACTTCTTGTGAATGGTCACCGGTTGAGAATTTATAACAAACCCCTGTCAAAAGAGGAATTTCTGACTCGTATACTACAAAATTCAGATATGAAGGTGATCAGTAAGGAAGGAGACCTTCCTATTGATCCACATTGATTGATTGGTTTATTAGAAAATTTTGTACATAGGTGTGGATTGAGTTTTGTTAATAAGCTAAAGGTAACAAGGGATTCTTACCTCCTTCTGTTTTACTTTCGCAATTTTTTTTTTGTAAGTATATTTCTATAATTTATTTGATCCTTCAAGAACTTACTAAAAGTCAATTTGTAGGCATCAACAATACTCTGTTCTGATCCAGTACCAACAATACTACTTCGATACCCGAAATCCTATTCTGGTATGATACCAACAACCCTGTGCTGGTCTGGTACCAAAAGTCTGTCCTTATACGGTACTATCAGGACACATTACCTAATTTACAAGGCATGCTACAAAATCTTATGTCAATGAAGCCATGCAACAACCACTTACGCTGGAACCAAGAAGATGAATGCAACATCAAATGGCATCCCTTGTGAAGCAATAATTTCTTTTGGTTCTGTTGCTGACTAAAGGGAATTATCTTTAATTCCTTTTGGTTTTGTTGCTAGCTAGAAGGAAATATTTTAATTTCTTTTGGTTCTGTTGCCGACTAAAGGGAATTATCTTTAATTTCTTTTGGTTTTGTTGCTAGCTACAAGGAAGTATTTTAATTTCTTTTGGTTATGTTTCTTGACAAAAAAAAGACACAATATTTACCTATGATTGTTCAAAGAACCATAATCTGCTTCAAAGACTAGAAGTTTCCTTTATCCAGTATTTCAGCATGATTAAAGGGACAAAAAAAACATATATTAGCCTACAAGTAACTATCTCACCCTAACTAGACTTCAATAGTATTCATTGGATTATCTTTACTAAAGAGTAACATATGAGTATATGAACACTCTCTATCATGGGCACACTAGGGATTTTTTTATGGAAGAGGATGTATTAGTACCCTAAGGAAACTTTAGGTCATTCTCTTATGGACAAACTCAAACAAAATTATACATCTGGATCACTCTAAAGAAATAATGTGCATAAAAAGTTTATTTTTCCTTCAGACAAATCTTTAAAATACATTCAAAGAAGAGAATATACCTTCCAACCCAATACCATCCCAGCCTGTAAAAAGGTTTTCAGATGAGCCTCCCCTGTCATCGTGCAAAGCACTCTTTAATAAAAACCAAAATAGGTGACTATGGACATGAAGCCTTTGATGGAAAAAGGGTTTAAGAGACTAATCCACTGGGATATTGAACAGGTCTACTGGCAGTGGGTACCGGTCTATGGTATGACTAGGCAAACCCATCAAGGTATTGAACAGGCCTGTTGGCAATGGGGCATTCTTCCCGGGGAAGGGATCTCTCACTAATTATCACAACTACCCCACCGGAGTACTGAATAGGCTTGCTAGCAGTGGGTTCTGGTTGAGAAATGTCTCATCTATACTTGTCTGATTGAAAAATTCATGTTTGTCATCTAAAAAATGAACACTATAAGCAAAGGTCACTATTGGAATTTATGAGATACAAACTCCAGATTAACAAGCAACATAATTACTACAAGCAAATGTCCATTTGAGAATTACGCTAAGTCAACTTTACCGGTCGGGCATCTAAAGCCTACATTACCTAAGAAGGAAACTTCTTAAGAGTGGAGCCCTAACTAGGGAGTCTAATCTACTTATACTATGAAATTTATCTATAACATCTAATGATAGTAAATCTCTGAAGCAAGTTAGGTTGGATTTTTTCTTCTGGAAAACATATAACAATCTCCTTGTTTTCACCGTTGAATGCTACCTTTGTCAATAAGTCATCAAAAGAAAGGCGATTTCAATTTTTAGGCATGTGATCATATGCTAGTTGATAAATGTACTTCTGGAATTGATTTGGTTTCTTTTCTCTTATCATCTTTTCTCCATTTTGATACATAGTGTTGAATCTTCTTGCATAAGGATAAGAAACATCCTTGGCATGGGGGAAGGTCAAAGAGCTCCTTCAGAACTCCTTTTTAGACTCACATCTCACCTTCAGAAACCAGCATGATCACCCTACAACCCCACAGAACCAAACAAGAAAGAAGATAAAGCACAAAATAAAGAAGTACAAGAAATTCCAGTACCGAGCTTCCAGAAAACTCCAACCTAAAAAGATGAATTCTGACAATCTACAAGCAGTCGCATATGCTATGGGTATTGATCATACAAAGGTAAAAGCAAAGGTAACATGGTATTTATTTTCCTCTGCTCATAAAACTACAATAGGTATGAAAATATATACTAGATMTTATGACCTTAGTATTAAAACCATGCACCTATCCCTCATACCCATATGCCTAAACTTAATTAATCCTCTCATAAGTGCTCGAAAATGGTTGAGGGAAAAATCACATCAAAGCATGAATATGAAGCATGTCTAGTAATGATAGGCCACAAACGTACTTCATCCTTAAGCAAATCACAAACTTATCTTGTGTCATGAGCCATGATCCAACATTAAATTCACCACTCGGAAGTCCAATCACCTATCCCAAAATGATGCTTTGACACCCAATGTCTTGTCCTCATCATTACATTAACGGGTAGAAATGAAATGGCTTATCTGGGTGGCAAAGATATCCAGATAAGCCTCATCTGGTCTTAAATTTTCCTTGCAAAATCCTTACTCAAACTTACCATTTGCATTATCGACACCATAACCATATTTCCCTTGTCATTACCTTTCTCCAGTTCCGAGCCTACTCCTCTCTGTGATCTCCGGTACCAAACCCTTACCCTCATCAACTGATTAAATCCTTGCGCTACAACCCAATTCTTTTCTCACAATTTATAACGATGGTTGTAAGTAGACATGAACTGGTCTTCCAAATTTATAGAGAGACCGAGGAGTTCCAACTATGTCGAGAGAAGTATGAGAGATCGAGATGGATGCCATTTTTGGACAAATTCATAGGTTGGCACGAGAAGATATCTCACGAATTTATTTAGGGTTACGATGGAGAGATTGCGCATATAGGCAATCTGCAACTAACAATCAATGAAGAAACCTTAAGGGAGGTCAAAAAATTACCTAACAGAGGAGCCAAGTATTTCAAAGGAGTAGGAATCAACAAGGAAATGTGCCAACGATTTTTGAAAGAAGACCATCAACACCCTAATTGGAAAAAGGGGATCCCTAGGAACTATATCAAGGAAGAGTATCATTAAATGATTGCTAGTCTTCAACGATTCCTCACTTGTGAGGGAAGGTATGCTGTGACCTTCATATATCATCTTAGTCTTCTATTACACTTTGAAGAAGGCCTTAAAATTGATTTCCCATATTTTTTATGGATGAGTTTGAACAAAATGGTAAGAGGTGTCAAATCCCTATCCAAAACTGAGAAGACTAGAATTTACCATCAAGGTCTTATTAAGATGCTAGTTTTACATGAAATTAGGAAGCAAAGGATTAGTTGGAAAATCCTTATCACTCAACACCTTCCCACAGAAAACAAACCTGTGGAGGAAGCCCAACGTGCTCCAAAGAAAAATAAGGAACCTCAAAAGAAAAAGGGCAAGAAGGATAAGGAAACTCCATCATCATCCAAAACGGTGAGCCAACACGAAAAAGCTAGTAAAAAAGCAAGGCCCTCTTCCACAGTCAATAATACTTTTAAAATTCAAGAATCAAAAGGTAAAACCAAATTAGTAGAGGAGACTTCAACAGTAGAACTTGAGGAGAAGGGCCATAAGACAAAAACTGTAAGGAAAGTTAAGAATATCTCAGAAAATAAAAGTGAACAGTCTATAGAACAATCCCCTGTAACCATTCCACAAATAGAAAAGAAGAAAAGGAATCCTATGAGCACCCTTGATCCAGTACCTCCTTGTAAAAGAACCATAAGGACCATGGCAAAGAAAGGAGAGGTAGTTGTCAGTCCTCATACACAGGAATATCCAATAGATCTTACCTCCCCTTCTGAATACTTATCAGTCCAGGATGACATCCCTAGTTTGACCGAGGAACAAGCCACTATTACTTTATGTGGGATGAAGGAGGAAGTGGAGGAAAGAGAATACATCCAGCTAGTAATAATGGAGTCAACAAGGACTTTAAAAAAAGAACAGATGAAGAAAAATATTGGGGAACTGCAAAAACAAAATCAGGAACTCAAATAAGAAGTGAATGAATACCAACTATTGGACAGGTATATCGAAAAGGAAAACGAGCAATTGAAAGCAACTAGCCAACAACTTCAAGATGACCATGAAGAGACTTGTAATAATCTCAAGAAGGTACTATGAATCCTACATTACATCAGGGTCATAAAAAGGGAGCTGAAAGAGGAAGCCTCAACCATCAACATCATTGATCCATAGAAGTAAAGAATGAAGTATCAAGTTTTGAAAAAAATTGTGTTTGTTTTCATTTGCATGAGGACATGCAATGGTTTTGGCATGGGGGAATGTTGAGCCTCTAAATTGAAATCCCCACTACCCTATTATACTCCTCATGTATACCTTTTTGGCTTACCTAAGCTTGGATAAATGACAAAGAACACTACCATTAGCCATTGATAAGGTCATAAGGTAACGTATAATTAATTCATGCATTTTTGTGGTTTATTGAGCTAGGAGATTAAATGTTTCATGTACTAATGCTTCAATTTGCCATGTATAACCTTTGACCTCTAGATAAGTCTAGCCTTCCTGTACCAACTCAACTATCAGGTACTTATGCGCCAGATTTCCACTATCCGAATCCAGTACCAAGTGCACCTTCTATTCAGATCCGGTACCGAATCTCACCTGTCGCGATCCGGTACCAATGGACGTAGACTGTCATGATTCGGTACCAACCATTTGTGCATTGTTTGGATCCGGTACCATCTACCTGTCACGATCCGGTACCAATACAAGAAGCCGAATGTACCAAGTTTAGCTCCAGATCGTGCCCAAGATAATTGCTGGATGTTTATTGAATCATAAATGTTTTAGCAAGGCTATGTTAGGATAGTTTGTTATTGCTTCATCCTCATGCACTTCGTGTCATGAGGATGAAGCTTAAAATATGTAACCGAATAATTAAATTTGAAAATTGACTGATTTGCAAAAGATTTCACCTCCTTGTGTTTCACGACTAAGACTGTTTAAATAGTCATGGCAAGGATGGTGGAGGTAGTGGAGAGTTAGCATAAAACAACATGTGAAGCAATGTTACATATTGTAGAACATATTCTGGGTGAAGATTAATAGAAGGACGCCATTTATCTCCATGTCTTGATCGTCTATGATTGAAAGTGAGTTGAGTTGTTAGCATAGTTTGATTCTATGTTTTGAAGTTTGAGTAAGAGTAATGCGTGGGTTGAAAGAAAGCTTACTATAGACTCCAGTCGCTGAGCTATTGAAGCGACAAGGGCCCACTTCCTAACAAAGGTTAGCATCTTCATAGATTAGTATTAGCATTTGATTTAAATAGTGTAAATGTTAGGTTAGATGAAGCTTTAATTCTTTCAAATGATATCAGTATAGTTTAGACTAGGATTTCGATTATATGATTTCTCAGAGATCTTTTACTCACTCTGTTTTTCATGTGCTCTGTTTTTGTTTTTTATGAATTTGATTTTGTTTCATGGACATGAATGTTGGCAGCAGTAGTCAGACATATTTGAAGGAGAACTAGTGAAGTTCACAACAACACATTGTGAACCCTAACATACTCAGTATATTGACTATTGAACTACCCATGTTATGTCTTGATGATTGATGTGTGATTTCCCTTTCAGAAGTGTGATTGCATAGTTAGTTTTCTGGGTCAGATAGTAGAGTTGATCTGTCAAAATAACTCCATCGCATACTTTCATGTGCCATAATGGAGTAGATAGCCTCTTTGTGAAAGACAACCAAAGTGTGTTTCAGTTTGCTAGTTTGGTTTGTTTCCAACATACATAATCTAGAATAGTTCTATACTCATGACATTAGAATTACCTTTCTTAATGGTGTCTTGTAACTCTGTTGATTACGAATCCTGTATTGATAATTAATGAGTGCATTATACTAAACATATAAGCAACACAACACCCAGCTGAAACTTATGTGGCACCCGATGTTGATCATGGCGTTGCTTGTACTTGTCATTGGACTTCTGTAGGATATCCTGAACCTGTTGGCGGATGTGCTGGATTCACTCAATTAATCAGGTGGCTTTGTCATATTTAGTTAGAGAAGGATATGAGTCGGTCGAGGTGACTGCAAGGGGAAGTGCAACATGTATGGGACCCAATAGTTGGAATCCCAACCCCACTTGAAAGGGGCTGTGGCTGGTTGAGCTATGCAGGGCTCGGTTGTAGCTATGATGGACATAGGGAAGACTCTCATCCCATGTACGAGGGTGATTGGAATTATACATGCATAGGATATGCATGATCATTTGATTTATGACCTCGGTTTGGCCATTTTTCTGGGGGTGGAAGGCCGTGGATTTGGTGAGCTTGGTGTCCAACAGTGACCAGAGGCTTGACCAGAATGTGATGAGAAATCGATTGTCCCGATCTGAGACAATGGTTTGTGGGATTACAAAATGTACCTAGACTCATTCAAAGAAGAGATTGGCAATGGCTTCTATTGTGATTCTCTTCTTCTAGGAAACCAAAATCACCATCTTAGAAAAGAGATCAAAAACCACAAAAACACAGTCATTTCCTCGCTTGGTGGATGGGAGGCCCGAGATGTAGCCCATTGAGATGGATTCCCATGGCCTGTTAGGAGTAGGAATATGGGTGTACAAGCCTTGTTTCTTAGTGCTCAGTTTGGAAATAATGCAGGCACTACAAGACCTGATATACTTGCTGACCTCCTGTCGAAGTTTCATCCAGTAGAAATGTTTCTGTAGCATCCCCACTATCCTTTCAACACCGAAGTGTCCTACCACCCGACTGTAATGGGCTTCCCAGATCATCTTCACTCGCTCACTTGATGGAACACAGATATGGCCCAAACAACACAACAACCCATCCTGAATATGGAAATTATCGGCAACTGCATTTCCACCCAACATTTGGCAGGTGGTGGTGAAGTCCGGGTCTCTCTCATAGAGTTGGGGCCATCCAGAGGTCTCATGGCCGCAAGAGTATAGCACCATGGTGAGTTCCGCGACTAGCGGTCTACTAAGGAAATCAATGACGCGAATGGTGCTTCCTGTTTTATACTTGATGTTGAGGTGGAATTGCTGTAAGTATGTGGACCACTTTTGATGGCGGTGATTATGTAATTTGCCTTGTGTCTGCATGAACTGCAGTGGCTTATGAATAGTGTGGATGACTGTCTCCTTCCCAAGAATGTAATGTCTCCACTGGCGGAAGGATTTCACAATGGAGTACATTTCTTTGTCGTAAGTAGGGTACTTACGAACAACATATGATAGTGTCTCACTATGATAGGCCACGGGGTGGTCGTGTTGAGTGAAAACAATGCCCACAACATAGTCTGAAGCATCTATCTCGATCTTAAAGGGCTGTTGTAGATTTGGTAGTGAAAGTACTGGGGCTGAGAACAAGCGTTGATTCAAATCATCGAACATTTGTTGTTGGGATTGTCTCCACACAAATTTGACCTTAGCACCACCCTTGGTTATTTGGCTGAGGGTCCATGCAATATGGAAGAATCCCAATACGAACCTAAGGTAGAAATTGGCACGACCCAAGAAGTTTCGAAGCTCAGTGAGTGTGGTTGGGGATGGCGAGTCACAGATGACTTGGATCTTGGCTGGGTCCACATGTACGCCATGTTTATCAATGATGTAGCCTAGGTAATGGACCCTGTCCATGCCAAAGGATCATTTTTCCAAGTTGGCGTATAGCTTGTGCTGCCGCAAGGTGTGTAGAACCTGCTGAATATGCTGCAAGTGTTCTTCCCAAGACTTGTTGTAAATGAGAATGTCATCCAGCTACACCACTACAAAAGTATTGGTGAATGGTCGCAGGATTCCGTCCATCACCCTCATGAAAGTGGTTGGAGCATTTTTCAAACCAAAGGGCATGACCAACCATTCAAAAAGGCCTTCTTTTGACTTGAAGGCGATCTTACATACATCTGTCTGCTCTATCGGGACCTGGTGGTAGCCAGAATTCAGATCAATCTTACTGAAGTATTTTTCCCTCGTGAGTTGATCAAGGAGGTCGTCGATTCAGGGAGTTGGGTATTGGTTTCTGACTGTGATTTTATTCAGGGCCCGATAATAAATGTAGAGTCGCCAGGTTCCCCTTGTGGAGTAGTTCTTGGATCTATCACTTGATATCCTTATTCTCTAACATAGAGTGATGATAGACTGGCCCATTAGGAAGTGGTGCGCCAAGGGTTAGATCGATGGGGTTCTTGACCTGAGAGTGCAGAGGTACCCCGGTAGGTGAGGAGAAGATATCCGAGTATTCTTGGACGACCTTATCTACTTGATTCTGCTATTTGGAGAGGTCGGCCACAGAGACCATGTATGTGGTTGTGATCTTTCACTCATTCTGAGAGCGAATCACAAAGAAGACAAACTTCCCCGTTTGAGAGATGACCTTTCTACATTACTTGGAAGAGATCAAGGAAATAGAACTAGGTGGGACTGCCTCGGGTATCTATTACAATTTCCTGTTCAAAGTAATAACATCACTACGAGGTCTAGATTCATATACAACATGAAGTTTCCATAAATAAGGTTGGCCCAAAAGAACATCACAGACTTCGAGAGGAGAAACATCACACAATACCTTGTCTTTGAAGGGCTTGATGTCATACGACAATTGACACTGTTGGTTGACGTGGAGATCGCTTCCTTGGCGGAGCCATCCAATGGTGTAGGGTTTTGGGTGTGATGTTATCGGCAGGGCCAACCGCTTTACAACCTCTGCTGAGATGAGGTTGTTCTGGCTACCTCTATCAACGACGAAGTGCAGTGGGGTGCATTTTACCCACATCCGTGAATGGAAGAGGCACTCTCCTTCTTTTGGCTCATCTGGTTCATTAGGTTGGATCTTGGTGGAGTCAACGATGGCACTGAGTTCCACATCAATGATCTATCTTCCCCTTGCTGGTTATGATTCAGAGTCAGAACCCCCATCTGATTTAGAGGCTTTCACTTCAGCCACCAACGACTGCTTTGAGCGACAATCAACAGTGTTATGCCAAGGGCTCTTATGTAAGTCACACCACTTCCCGGTATCTTTCTTTTTCTTTCTGGTGTCCTTATTTTCTTGCAGCTTGGACTGGTTGTCCTGATACTGTCCATCTTTGCTCTATCCTTTGTTCTATGGGTTGGGGCCACCCTTTCCTGGCTTTTGCTGTGAGGGGTTCCCGGGCCTAAATTGCCGCGTCTTTTGTTTGAGCTTCAGCTTGATTTTGACGACATATCTATAGGCCTTGCCTAAGGATGAGATGTAAGGAAATTCCATTTAGGACATGAAGCGCCAAAAGTCACGAGGGCCCCGTTTGGGTAAGTTAGTACATCAACTTCCTAGGGTCATAACTTTTGCAAACGATTTCCGTTTTAGGAGTACGATAGCCCATTGGAAATATTTATCTGAGGACTAAAAATGTTGATGAAAATTTTGGGATGAATGAATTGAATTGGAAGATACCCAAAAAAAATGTCGTTTAAGGCCTCAAAATGGCTATGGAAGTTCAGGACCCGAAAAACTGCTAGAAATAGTAAATTAGCAAAATTGCCAGAAAGTTGTTTTGACCCAGCTAGGAAAGGTTGGTGGCCACCGATATCCACCTAGATAAATCCTCCCTCCTTAGGAAGAAATGGTATCCATTGCGTTGAGTTCCCCCATTATAAGAGAAAATTTCTGCTGAATTTGGCCCCGAGTGAGCCACTTGCCTTGGTGCAGGAGCTGCCCTTCTTTGACAACTCGATAAAGTTGGATCCTTTGCTATCGAGTGCCCTTGATATGTGTGCCCACAATATGATCATTGGATGTCTATTGTATGCATTCGTGGTTGAGCTCTATTGGTATCAACTGTTCTGCTACGTCTGAGGTGTCCAATAATGGTCATAAATAAGGTCAAAGGAGGTCCACGTTGAACACTGGGTGCAAGCCAAGGAAAGGAGAAATGTTGAGCTCAAAAGAATTACCCCCCACATCCTTGGTGATGGTGTATGACCCATAATAGAGTGGGTGAAGCTTTTTATGGGGTCCTGTAAGTCATTATTTCTACAAGTGAAACCAAACTTTGTCGCCTGCCTGAACCTTATGTGGCACCTGATGTTGATCATGGCGCTGCTTGTACTTGTCATTGGAATTTTGTAGGATATCCTGAACCTGTTGGCAGATATGCACGATCATTCGATGTATGAACTCAGTTTGGCCATTTGTTTGGGGGTGTAAGGCCGTGGATTTGGTGAGCTTCGTGTCCATCAGTGACCAGAGGCTCGACCAAAATGTGCTGAGAAATCGACTGTCCCGATCTGAGACAATGGTTTGTGGGATTCCAAAATCTACCCAGACTCGTTTAAAGAAGAGCTTGGCAGTGGCTTGTACTGTGATTCTCTTCTTGCAGGAAACTAGAATTTCCATCTTAGAAAAGTGATCAAAAACCACAAAAACACAGTCATTTCCCCGCTTGATGGACGGGAGGCCTGACATGTAGTCCATTGAGATGGATTCTCATGGCTTGTCAGGAGTAGGAAGAGGGGTGTACAAGACCTTATTCTTTGTGGTCGGTTTGGCAATAGTGTAGGTAGTGCATGACCTAATATACTTGTTGATCTCTTGTCAAAGTTTCTTGCCGAAGTATCCTTCCACCCAAATGTAGTGGGATTCCCAGATCAGCTTCGCTCGCTTGCTTGATGAAATGAAGATATGGACCAGAAAACACAACAACCCATCTTGAAGATGGAAATTATCGACAACTACGTTTGCACCCAACATTTGGTAGGTGGTGGAAAAGTATAGGTCTGTATCATAGAGTTAGGTCCATCTAGAGGTGTCATGGCCGCAAGATTCTAGCACCATGGTGAGTGCTACGACTGGCGGTCTACTGAGGCAATCAACAATGCGGTTGGTGCTTCCTGTTTTATACTTAATGTTGAGGTGGAATTTCTGTAAGTATGTGGACCACTTTTGATGGTGGTCATTATGTAATTTGCCTTGTGTCTGCATGAACTGCAGTGGCTTATGATCAATGTGGATGGTTGTCTCCTTCCCAAGAATGTAATGTCTCCACTGGCGACAGGCTTGCATAATGGAGTACATTTCTTTTTCGTAAGTAGGGTACTTACAGACAACATCTGATAGTGTATCACTATGATAGGCCATGGGGTGGCCGTGGTGAGTGAGAACGATGCCCACAACATAGTTTGAAGAATCTGTCTCGATCTCAAAGGGCTATTGCAGGTCTGGTAGTGAAAGTATTGGGGTTGAGCTTAAGCACTGCTTCAAATCATTGAATGCTTGTTTTTGGGACCACGCAAATTTTTCCTTACCACCACCCCTGGTTATTTGGATGAGGGCCCGTGTAATATGGGAGAATCCCAACACGAACTTGTGGTAGAAATTAGCAAGGCCCAAGAAGCTCCGAATCTCAGTGAGTGTGGTTGGGGCTGGCTAGTCACGTATGACTTGGATCTTGGATGGATCCACATGTACGCCATGCTGATCAACAATGTAGCCCAGGTAATGGACCCTATCCATGCCGAAGGATCATTTTTCCAAGTTGGCGTATAGCTTGTGTAATACCCCAAGGCCGAGCCCCTGCTGAATTGTAATTTTTCTTATAGGCTAGTGAGATGAGTGATTATAAGCTGATGAAATTATGTAATTATTAGGCTGGTGAGCCAGATGCCAAGGCCAGGAGACTGATATTTTGTTTGTATATGTAATTATGTAGATCATTAATAAAAATATAAACACTGCTGCGTATAGACCGACCACGAAGAAGAGTTATGGGAGACTAAGATCCACTAGGTAGGGTAAGGAAGGGGGGTTAAGCTAGGGGGATTACCTCTAGAGGAATGATATTTTAATATTATTTCCTGAAAACTAAGGTGGACATAATATGTTTTGTTATCCTAAGTTCCTGGTGGTTGGTGACATAAGATAAATGGAGAGCATGCAGCTCTAGGAAGACAAGTGTCGACCTGGGATCATGGAGTTAAAAGATGAAGCGTCAGTTGTGTTGGGGGTTCTCTTTCCATTCTCGACCCACTTTCTAACCGTGAACTGGGGGCATCGATCACGGATCTCTGGAACCATTAACCCATGAGTCAAATCGTGCTGGTAGTTCTCTAGTCATTCGACCATCCTCCACGTGAATTTGTGGTCCATTCTCCCATCCTCCGTATGAACCGAGACCTCTGTCTTCTGACCCCTTCCTACCCTCACACATATCTAAAAATAGAAACCATGAATCCGTCCTATGCTTCTTCCTATGAATCCCAATGTAGTTGTAGTCACTTGAGCCATGTTGTGACTTAGCGTTAGGCTGTTTCCTTTTGGGTGTCCATAACTGTTTTTCTGTATTTATATTGTTGTCACCCATACTTGGCTGTATATGAGTCAAATACTAGTTGAAGAGGCAGGTTGTCAGGCCTATGAGAAACTCTCCCAGGTGAGAGAGTTTGATGGGAAGTGATTTCTCCTAGAAGGGAGTCCCATAGCAACTACAGTACTCCGAGACTTCTGGTCCAACCTGTTGTTGAAGCCAAAGGTAAGGGAGGGGTAATAGCGATGGAATTGTATTAGTGAAGGTGTATCCTCCCGAGGTGGAGAAGGCATGTGGGGAATGAGGGTCTATGGGTTGTGGGCAGAAGTGGCTCCTGGGATAAAAGATCCTTCTTGTTGCTTTTTGCAACTTCCTTGTTGTCCTTGCCAAGCCTAGAATTCCCTTTCTCGATGGAGTTTAGTCCCAGCTCGAGGGTGACCTACTGCTGAGACTGATGAGCAATGCAGTCTAAGGCTGTGAGGTTCTTGGAAGGTCTGCATGGAGTTGGTGGATTTACTACAACTAAAATATAAGTATCATTTCTGTGCTTAATTATGTATTTTATGTATGTTTGGGTTACTTGAAATGTATCATGTGTTCCATTGCATGTGGACTTACTGTTAATCTCAATTGAATTTGTATGGTAGTAGTAATTCTGTGTTAATTTTTTTAAATTCATTAAAATGCATGTTATATATATATATATAAGTGACAAATTCGCGTGGTAGCGTTACTCGACCATGTTGGAAGGCCAGTTTGCATGGGTAACGTACTTAGAGTTTAGTGAAGTGTCATGTTGGTGGCATTGCTCGACCTGTTGGTGGCCGAGGATGTTACAAATTGGTATCAAAGCATGGTTACAACACTGAGCCTGGATGGGCCATCCTAGTGGAAGTTGAAACAAGAGTTTCAGAAGGAGTTGTTGTCGAAATGGACAAAAATCAAGTTCTGACCCAAAGTTTCAACACAGAGACTATATGGACTGGGTAAATGGTCGTTGGACTCAAGGTTCAAAAGGAAATTGTGTCTGTAGAACTAATTTCGAACCTCAAAACCTTCATGAGTGACAAGAAGTTACCTTGGTCATGTTACAAAGCTCAGGAGGAGTAGCGGTGTCGTGAAACCACGACAAAAGTGGTATTGGGCCGCAGAGTAATGTGGACCTTAGGATCTATTCGGGAAAAGGAGAATCCTCCATGACCATGAGATCTAGTAATGTTGAGAGGTAGTTAGCCATTCATTCCTTTAGAAATACGCAGAGTAACAAAGTTTTTTCTGCACCGTAGGATCTGTTCGGAATGAAGGGAAATCCTTTACAACCATCAGATTTGGGGAAGGTGCAGAGGAGTTAACCAGGCAGCCCTTCAGACTTCACAACTTTGGTTAAGTTGATGCAAAATAAGAGAAAGCCCGAAGCCCAAAGATCCGAAGCCCCAAAGTGGATCTACAACATAGCTCTGGGGAGAAGAGCTCGATTGTTGGATTAACCAATGTCGAAAGGTAAAACATAGTGGTGAAGGGGGAAAGCGCTCTAGGAAAAATTGAGCATAGAGGAGTTGAAACTCTCAAAGTCTGAAGCTCCGAAGCCCGAAGAGCCAAAGTGGTGAGTCATGATGATGTCACCTAGAGGTAACATGGACACATGGGTTGTGTGCCAAGTGTAAGTGGATTCCGAACCGTGGAAGATTGAAATGGAATTTGGATCGTGACGCATGTCACCCATCTGAATAGGCCACATATCAGCCACTAGTATTCCACCATGTGGATTTCCATATGAGCAGGGCTAGTGGGGCCGAGGTTACATAACGTAGTTAAAGGTCATAGGACCCACACTGGCGTTGACCACGATACATCTAGATCAACGACTAGGAGGAATTGCGGGGACCCAATTTGAATGGAAGTTAATTATTCAAGGAAGTCCTGTAATCTAAACTGCGGTTTCACCGAGGGGTTACATGTCAGCGTTAGAAGAATTGCAGGATGAAAGGCAGGTTTCTCCAAACCACCATTGCATACCCCCCCAATTGGAAAACATTAATTTATGGGACAAAATGACGTCACCAAAGGTGATTGGGAATGTTCGGAGATTGACAGTTCAAATGTGTGGATTTAAGATCCTCCGAAGCTCTGAAGTCCCAAAGACCCAAAGTCCTAGAACTCATACACCTGAGGTTCCATAGTAATTGTCAGTCGTTCGATTCTGAGTAGACATGGATGATTGATCCACCCTACGTCACGAGTTCGGTAATCTGGAACTCCGAGAGATTGTTGTGTGGTGCTTTGAAACCTTTCGAAGCCGATGGCCCGAGTAAGCACCTAGTGACCTAGCGCTTGGTCATGGACCGTGATCACATGGGTTGGGGACTGAGAGAAAGGGGATAGTGCCCGAAAATTATTACAGAGTAGAGAAAAGTTCGGAAATAAAATGAAATTTGAACGTGTTCTTAAATTAGATTGGTTTATGAATGTTGTGGAAATTGTTAAGGAATGATGGCCTGACAAATTCTGGTTGACTAAACGTTGTGTTTGTAGAGTTCAATGAGTGTCAGGACCATAGCAAATTTCCACTGAGAGCAGAGAATGGAGGAGGCACAAAATTCTTCCAGTTCAGATAATGAAGTAAAAGGGATGGATGTCCATTTGGGAGCTAAAGGATCGAACTCCAATGAGCACGTAGACGAAATGGACAAGGAAGGGCATATGATGCAAATCATTGAACGATTTCAGAAAGACACCCAGTCTCACTGAGCTGATAATAGAAATCTCATGAAAGTCAAGGATCAATAGGGAGAATTTAACTTAAAGTTGATGCGGATCCTGGAAAGAATCGAAAAAACGTTGGATAAGGAAAGTGACTCAAACAAAACAGGGAGTCACAAGAACCCTGAGAGGAAAATAAAATCAAGAAGCGTTAGCAGGTGTTGGCACCAGGCCGAAGTGGAAAGAAGGATGATCATGGGAAAGAAAGCGTGCAGAAACGAAAGTAACAATTGGAAGGTAACACAATATGCACGCATGCAAGAAAGCATGCACAAGGAAAGCGATAGCTGGAGGAAGAACAACACATGCACATGGGAGGATGACCTAACATCGGTAGGGTTAGGGTTTTGGTAATACATTGTAAATGGTTGAAGAGCCCGATATATATAAATAGAGAGACGTAGGTATCATATAGAGGTTGGTTTGCTTTTGTATTAGTTCAAATTTTGTAATATCCTATCATAGTTATGTACGAGTGGATGTGTTATGTAATACTGATATGAACCATTTTTGTAAGTTGTTGAGATAAGAACATAGGAGAGAAGGAATATATGAGGATTAGATCACAGGCTGTGGAACCTGGTGTGATCTAGTTCGCCTCATATAGATCTTATCCATCTGAGGGGATTGTAAGCGCGTGACACTGGAGATGCAAAACTACCATAATAGAAGAGCCAAGAGACAAATCTTTGTGGACGTAGCACATGAGGGGGTGAAACACGGTAATATCTGTGTAATGTGATGAATGCATGTATATCTTTGTTGCTTTTAGCAGTTAATTATTATGCTTAATGAATGAGTGAATACATTGTTATGGAATACGATTGTGTTGTTCAGGAAATAAACTATGAAAGATAGATGCACACCCATGAGTAATAGTAGATTGCGATCACAATTCATATTATATGGCTTTGATTAATAAACCCCTATCTCATACTCAATCCTAGGTTGTAAACAACTGAGTATTATAGCCACCCATTTAAAGCTATCTCAGGTGAGACTGTGCAGTGCACTCTATGTACTATGTTGCCTTCTGGTTTACCAGGAGGGCCGATAGTTTTAGAGGATTTGTTGGAAACCTGAAAGACATGAACCTTGGGTCAATAAATCAGATGGTAGAGGATATTAGTAAACCAAAAAATGGTTCTGTTGCCATGTTAATAAGAACAAGAGAGGACTGAGTAATGAGATATATTAAATGAGAAAAGAACGAGCGAAACAAGAAGAGAAATGAGCCATTAGAAGGGAATGTTGAGACCTTGGAACCCCACGAAAGAAGAAATCGAAGGCTGGTTGAGAACCAAAGAGTTAGAGTTTTCACAGGAAGACAATAGAAACCCTAGAATCACACCTCACAAATATCTGGACAAATACGTGTTTACTGATTTGCACGAAGTCTTTTTTTGTGATTTTTTGCATCTACTACAAGAGTGGATACTAAGGTTGAAGGATAACCACACGATGAACCGGATTCAATAGCTAGATTGGACCCCAGTACAGATTGAGTAGTTACAACAGGTGAACAAAAAATTCACCCACGCAGTAGACTTTTGGCTTGACAGTATTGTGGTAGGTTTCATCACCGAATTTGCAGTTGACATAGAGAAGTCATACAACGCAGCAGAGCAAGAATTTCTACGTGGACCTCGAGGAAGGTACATTCAATCTTTGTATACTTCTATTAAGATACTGCTATATAACAAAGGTGTAATGATAATGGAATTAGACAACTAAACTTCCCTGCATGCATGGGGGGAATGGGGGAAACACTAACAGAGAGAAGATAAATGGAAGGAGGTAAGGATAAAGGAAAGAAGGAGGAGGAATCCTTTGACCCGATCATGATGGATAACAACCATCTCAAGTGTATATTGGCGTCATCAGGAACAAAGCGTAGCGGAGTACCCTACCAATATAAGATGAATACAAAGAAGAGAGCCATAGCCATGAGGGAAGGCTTGGCAAGTGATGAGGAAGAGGTAGAGGATCTCTGGGCTGTGGAGCAGATTAAGGAAATCACACATGCAACATATGAGAGGAAGACGAGAGGCCCAAGAAAAGGAGGAGAAGGAAACCATCCTATCCATATTAATGTCAGTGTGGAACCCATAAACCCATGTTGGACTAATACACCAAAGAGAACACCACCATTTAGACAACCAAAGTTTGGAGGAAGTTCGACAACAAGAAGTACATATACACTAGGAGCAACAACTGGAGGAGCTAGTTCAGGCAACACTAGTAAAGTATCTACACCGAACAGAGGAGGAAGTAGTTTAGTATTAAGAATGACAGGACATGATCTCACTATCAGATTAACAAAATTTCAAGGAGAAGTACCAGAAGACCCTGAGAAGAATTTGTTCATTTGTGCAAATATCTAGGAAGAAAAGAATATCACCGATGAATATACCAAACTCATGCAACTAGCGATTACACTAAGAGACCATGCACTAGACTGGTACATGAGTCTAGACACAAATAGTTCCCCTAGGATGATAAGGACATTGGCAGACATTAAGAATCTACTGATTAATGAGGTCCAGAAGCTGAGCTCAGAGGATCAGTACATGAACGAGATGATCAAGATAAGATAGAAACCATGAGAGTCTGTATGGGATATTGACCATAGATTCAAGCACCTAAAGGGAAAACTAAAATACCTTATGACTGAGATGCATCATCGACACCTGTTTGTCAACTCACTACTCCCACACTTAAAATATCCCCTATGAAAAAAGAAGTTTCTGACGCAGGCAGAGGCTTTGCAGGTAACCTTGCAACTAGAAGAGAACCAGTACTAGCAGACAAACCCAGCTATCGAAGAATTGAAGGAGGATTTGAAGAATTTAACGTTTCAGCTTAACCAGAATAAGAACAAGGACAAACGATAATTTGTTTGGTGTACCACATGCTGGACGAAAGGACACCACAAGATTGAATGCCCAACATTCACGCAGTATATGGTAACATGTATGCCAAATCTGCTACCACAGGGAGGGTTATGGTGAAAAATATGCAAGAAACCCAGTCACAACCCTTATCACTGCACGATGATGCAGAAATACCAGACAGTTCCAAAAAAATTATATTGCACCTTTTGTAAGTCAGTGGTCCACGATGATAAATATTGCAGAACTATGGAGCTTATGTGGGAAAGGACATCATATGCATACAAGGTACATGCCAAAATGATGACTGGGCAAGCATCACCACAATTCAATCAAGCCCTAGCTCCATACAACAATGCGCAACAATAGTACAATATTGCACAACAACCATACAATAACATGCAACCACAGTATAACCCGACACAACTCCAGTATAATACCCCACAGTACAATCAGGCACCACAATATAACACGCCAAGAGGTGACCGACCAGGCTACCGAGGAGGAGGACGATCCATAAGAGGTTTCAGATGTGGTAGAGGACCAGTCACATGTCACGATTGTCAGCCAACCGAGACCTTATGCATGAGAATGTCCACTTCCACCAGAAACTTGTATGTATTGTTGTGCATCGGACCACGATACAGAGGAATGTCCAACACTAATAGTAAAGATTCAAGAAAAGAGGAACCAGAACAATAAAAATTTCCAGTGGATTTTAGCCGAAGCAAGGGATGATGGACGAAACATCAATATATTCATTCATGGAGGAACAAAAACAAGAAATGAAACAGTTCGATAAGAACCAACACAGAACCAATGGGTAAAGAATAACACTGAACCAAGAAAGTAGTTCGACGCGCCAAAAGAAAAGGGTACCTTTAAGGAATTTAGGCAATAATTCCAGAAGGAGGACACAACGTTTATTTGAACAGTGAAACCATTCAAGGAAGCCCCAAAATATGAGATTCCACCATCATTGGATCATACCAATGGAATGCATCCCAAGAGACAAGTAAGTACAATCAAAGGATTTTTACAATCATGCGTGAAATTATTAAGTGATCCTTCATCTATGAAAATATTGCACAACATACTAGAGAAATGTAGCAGCGAGATGGAAGAAAAACTAGAACAAAAAACTGTCAACCACCTACACACAAGAAGAAGAACAAGTAGGGAATTTAGACTAAATGCTAACACTGGGGATTTCAATATGGGAGACATTATACTAGACCTAGGATCCGAAGTGAATGTGCTAACAAAGAAGACATGGAAATGTATGGGACAACCAACACTGGGATACTCAAATGTCCAATTGAAACTAGCAAACCAACATAGAGTCCTACCAATAGGTAGATTGAAAGGAGTGACAGTAGATCTTGATGGAGTGCGCACTAAAGCAGACTTTGAAGTCATTGAAATAGTGGACGGCACAACCCCTTACCTGGAACTGTTTGGTTTGGATTGGGCATTTGACAACCAGACCATAATCAATTTGAAAACTAGGAAAATGACATTTGAATCCGAAGAATACAGGGTCATAGCACCACTAGATCCATCAGAAGGGGAGAGGTTTGTAGAACCCACTTGCCTGGACTTAGAGGAGATCGGCCAGTTGTACATAATAGTTGCGCGTGATGAGGATTACGTTAACCCAACTCAAGATGGGGTACTCAGTTGGTGGAGCATTACTTCATGCGCAACAAACTAAGACACCAGGTTAGAAAATTGGTAGCAGAGACTACACGAAGTATCCACGAGAAGATGTGCAAGAATAGACCGTGCAATAAGATGGGTAGGCATAGAAATCAAAGAACCACCCAGTTTCCATGGACTAAATGATTTGGAAACATTCTTGACACAATATGAAGACGAAGTATTAGAAAACCAATGACTGTTAGCACTTGAATTAGGACTTAAGGAAACACCCGCAAGATGGTGGGGTGCACATAAAAAGACCATCACAAACTGGTATCAATGTAAGTGACTACTGTGCATAAGCTTTGGTGCAGAATAGGAATACAACAAACAAAAAAACATGACGGACAAGAGGCACCATTAGAACACTTGGCAAAGTGCAAAATGCTGTGGAAAATGACACCACCAGAGGAATGGCCTCATCACTTCATACATACTTTACAGGGCATACCAATGAACTAGGATACAGACCAAGAATTGCACAAAGGAACTACAACATGGAGGACATTGCAACATAACTTCACAATCACTTTCTCATTCGAGCATGAGAACCCCAACATAGACACAACCCTCAAATGAATCAGAGGAGTAATATTCATCAAAGAACCAGAAATAGAATTTATCACAGAAGAGCAACAATGGAATAAACATATAGTCAAGGAACTACTATCTTGTTACCATGTACAGGAGGAAGCACTAGATGAATATGACCCACGTGACATTCATATCAAAGAAGTAGAAGGCGAAAGAGATGTGGAAGGACCACCCATAGAATCAGAAGTCATTTCCATGCTAATCAAGGTAAATAAAGTTAACATCGGGACAGTTGAGCAGCCCAAAATGGCCAGCATTGGAGACTACTGGGATGAACAAATAGTAGAAAGCATCACATAATTGTTGCGCGAATATAGCGACCTTTTTCCCACAACATTTACAGAGATGAAGGGTATAGCCAGAGAACTGGGATAAATGAAGATACCACTCATACCTGAAGCGAGACGTATTAGACAACGACCCTATAGACTGAACCCCATATATAAATAGAAAGTTAAAGATGAGATCGATAGGATGCTCAAAGCCAGCATCATCAAACCAGTTGAGGAATCAGAATGGATAAGCCCGATGGTAGTACAGGACAATAAACAAGGAAGAGGGATCAGGATATGTGTCGACTTGATGAAGTTGAACGATGCATG
Organism: Picea sitchensis; assembly: GCA_010110895.2. Taxonomy (NCBI): domain Eukaryota; kingdom Viridiplantae; phylum Streptophyta; class Pinopsida; order Pinales; family Pinaceae; genus Picea; species Picea sitchensis. The sequence goes on from SNQJ01S0012545.1 coordinate 380,944, forward strand.
CCTACACGACCCATTCCCTACACCGTTCATGGATGAAGTGTTAGAGAATGTGGGGGGACATGAAGCTTACTCATTCACTGATGGATTCTCAGGATACCATCAGATTAAGATAGCACATGAGGACAGACATAATACCACGTTTGCAATAGAATGGGGATCTTATCAGTACACAGTCATGTTGTTTGGACTAAAGAATGCACCTGCAATATTCTCCAGAGTGGTCATCGCAACATTTAAGGAATTCATCCATCATTTCCTTGAAGTATACCTGGATGACTAGACAGTTTATAGTCTGTTGAAAAACCATGTGGAAGTGTTACGATTGATGTTAGAGAGATGTAGACAATGCCAGATATCACTGAACATCAAGAAATTCATATTTGGAACACCGTTTGGGATACTATTGGGCCATAAGTATGCAAACAAGGCTTGCTAGTGGATCCAACAAATATCACAGTCATCGTTAACTTACCAGCACCAAAAATAGTCCACCATCTAAGAGCAACGTTAGGGGACACATGATACTACGGGAAATTCATTAAAGGGTATGTGCAAATCATAGCACCAATGGAGAAACTGTTAAGGAAGGATATGAAGTATCAATGGAATGACGAGTGTCAAAATGGTTTGGATACCTTGAAGGAAAATATGGTTACCACACCGATATTAGTATTTCCAGACTGGGAAAATACATGCCATGTGCATGTATATGCATCAACGATAGAACTAGGAGCTATCGCAGGAGACTTGGATCATCTGATAACGTTCGCAAGCAGAAAGTTATCAGACTCGAAACATAATTATAAAATGACAGAAAGGGAAGGCCTAGCCATGGTCTATGCACTGTAGAAGTTCAGACATTACCTATTGGGAAAACACTTTAAGATGTTTACATATCACTCAACCCTGAAATACCTAGTCAAAAATCCAGTGTTGGGGGGGAGAATCTGTCGATGGTTACTTCTATTTCAAGAATTTGATTTTGAAGTAATAGTTAAACCAGGAAAACTGGACGCAGGCCCTGACCACCTGTCTAGCGTCACAAATGGAGAAGAACCTACAAATTTAGAAGAAGACTTTTTGGATGCACAGTTATTCTTAGTACATATTGTTGATGACTACTTCACAGAGATCATCCAGTACTGCACCACAAGAATATAACATCATGCAGAAGAAGAACCTAGTAGTCCGCGCAGCTAACTATCAAATGATCACAGGACACCTATACAATATGGGCACAGACAACATCTTGCGAAGGTACATATTAGAGCATGAATGACCAAGAATTTTAGTAGAATTCCATGAGGGAATCACAAGAGGGATTTATGTAGGAAAATATTCTTCGCAGAAGGTACTATGTGCAGGACTATGGTGGCCAACGATTCATAGGGACTTGAAAGAGTACTGTCAGAGATGTGATGTCTGCCAAAGGGTATGCAAGCCCAACATAAGGGAAAAAATGCCACAAAGACCACAAGTAACATTACAGGAATTTGAAAAATGGGAAATTGACTTTGTGGGACCAATTAACCCACCATCCAAAAGAACAAGGGCAAGATACATTATCACCGGGATGAAATATCTAACAAGATGGGCGAAATCCGCACTAGAAAAAGATTGCAGTGCAGATACAACTACACACTTCTTGTTTGAACAAGTCATCACTAGATTTGGGTGCCAAAGAGTTTTGATGAGAAACCAAGGAACACACTTCATAAACAACACCATCCGTGCAATGACTGAAGAGTTTGAAGTTCATCACTAGAACAACACACCGTATCACCCACATGCAAATGGCACAGTAGAATCCTTCAACAAAATTATGGAGAATGCATGACAAAGATCTGTAACGTCAACAAAGATGAATGAGAGCTCAAAGTAACAACAATATTATGGGAGTATAGGACCACATGAAAAATTTTGACAGGGCACACACCATTCAAACTATTCTATGGCCAAGAAGAAGTAGTGTCGTTAGAATTTTTAGTACCCAGCTTACGCGTAGAATCTATCACACAAATGACAGAAAAAGGCGTAGTACAGGAAAGACTGAATCAATTAGTTTCAATGGAGGAAGAACGAATCTTAGCAGGATTCCATCAACAAGTGCAGAAAGAGAGAGATAAAGCCTGGCATGATCAACATATCAAGAAGAAAACGTTTTAGGAAGGAGATCTAGTATTTCTCTACAAAAGAAAGTCGTTTCAACATCTGGGGAAGCTTAGAATGCATTGGATAGGACCATAGAAGGTAAAATATGTCACAGACAGAGGAGATGTATAGTTACGATATTTAGCAGGCACCGACCTCAGAGGAATAATTAATTGGAGCCGACTGAAGTTGTGCAAGGACAGTCGACCACCCACCACGCAGTAGGAAAAAAAAAAGGGAGGGGGGAACACAAAGGAAACAAGATTAAAAATCGTGCAGCATGCCAGAGATAGAAAGGCCACACGACGTTCAAAACAAAAATTCGGCAAAGGAGCAAACAACTGTTACATACAAAGGGAAAAAAAGAAGAAATAGAAAGTCGACAAAAGCAGTATGAAAGGACTACACTAAGAGGAATTAAAGCATGGAAAGGACCAATGGGACATCACATTAAACACGCCAACGGGAGACAGAAAAGAAAACATAATGGAAAGTACGGAACCACCGCAGATGCATTGAACCCAAAGTTATGATGCATTAAACTCATAATGGAGGAAGCATCCTTGACAAGCTTTGTGACAAGCCCATATAACACATGGGCATGGGAGAAACTAGTATATTCGCAAAAGGAAAATAGAGAGAGAGTAATAGCAACTAGAATGAACATAGAGAGACCACATAATTCCCAGAAGTTATTTGAACTTAGCAAACATTCGACATTCACCACTATGGCACCACCGAAGCCAGTAGAAGCAAGCTAGACATCCAGACCAACCAAGGTTCAAACTAGGTCACGAGGACCACTAGAAGAGAACGAACAATAGTAGTTGAAGATCGTCGACATCAAAGAAATCCCATCCCCAGAGACGCTACCGTCTAACTCTACACCAATTGTAGAAGAGATTCAACGGCCACAAGTAGAGGCCATGAAAGAAGATATACCAACAACAACGGTGCAGGTGTTTTAGGATTAATCCGTAAGTGCGGACACAAACCGATCTCCCTAGATCCACCTGGATCTAGAACAAAATAGGACAGAATAATACTCTTTCCCTAGATTTAGACTATTGAATGAACTAGGAGACAATAATCATGAACATACCTGATGATCGCTTTCTTGGGTGTCTGTTGTTCCAGGCTTCGCTCCAATTCTCTTGTGCCGTCAATACCAGGACAACTCAAACCAATTGAAGTGAAAACGATTTAATATATTCAATAGTTAAACTATGCATATGATCAAGGAGTTATGCAATAAAGTGACATTAGCTTCATGGGAAAGAGACATATTACTGTATTAAATTGATAGAAAGCAAGAATTACAACCTGAGCCTTGATGTTGTAAGTCTCCTTTCGATGGCTCCTAGATCTGACACACACACTTGCTCATGCATGAAGAAGATCAACCACTTTTGATAACCTTGTTGGTGTCTCTAGCTGCTGTAGCATCAGTCCTT
>SNQJ01S0012545.1:384651-404418 GCA_010110895.2 Picea sitchensis
CTTGGATAGGAATGATCCCAAGATATCAGGAAAGCCAGTACTTAGATAACCATTCGAATGCCATCTCATCCTTCTAGAAGATTCCCTTCTAGAAGGTTTGAGAATCTATCTTTTTCCCTTCTTTAGAAGATGTTCGCACCCTAGCAGTTAGGTACAGTGCGAACCCCTCGCACTCTGTCTTAATGCAGCCTGCGAGAATCATACATTCTCGCAGGCAAATGTATTGTCAGCCTGCGAACCTCCCTTAAAAATGTGATTTCTGGAAAGAGACAAAGGTAACTTTTCTCAGGAAAGAGTTCTAATGAAGAGCCTGAGTTCATCAACATCATCACATCATCATGACGACCAAAATTATGGATAACAGCAGGTGCCTCAGAATGAGGAATGGAAACCCCATAGGAAGTGCAACCAGAAATAAAGAAAGCATCCCTATAAGTTAACAGAACGATACAAAATCTGGAAGCACCAGTGCAACCAGATGAGTCACAAACGACCATCTCAGGTCAACCAGCAGAGGAGACCACTGCAAATTCCTTAGCTTGGCCAGAATGGATGATGGGGGAATAATCAGAAGTTGTTGGAACTTCGAACCAACCACCACAACAGGAAGATAGAGTGCAGATACTGAGCTCACCCTGTAAGAAAACTACAGCATAAATTGTTCTTCCATGCATACCGGCTTGAGTACAAGTAGAACCAGAGCTGGGTCATGTCGGGAAGCTCAAATATTCATACCATGACGTATCAGAGGAAACCAAGTTCCTGGAACTGGCACAGAGGGTCTTTATGCAAACCATAGCCATAAAACAACTTGGAGAAATGATTAGCAAGCCACACCAATGGGCGGGTGGTATGGACATAACAAGAATCTTAGGTTTGCTGAAGATACCACATTTTGGTAGAGGATAGTACGCAACAACATGTGTCAAGAAGTTGTTAGCAGTCACACATGGAGGGGACATATGGCTAGAGAACCCCATCCTCATAATTGTTGATCTTATCACACAAATCATAGGGTTACCAACCTGGGGTATGGATCCCACATTTATTTTGGATGACAAATCCAAGGAGAAAGCGTTGGCAGAAGAAATGAAGAAGAAATATGGAACCGCCAAGGGAACGAGGGGCATCATTATCAAATGAATCAACAATGCAGCTACACAATTGGGTGCAAATATCTTAGCTTGCAGATTGCTTAGAAAATTCTGCAAAGACAAAGTACCAGCATGAGTCATTGTAGTTGCTGAATAGTGCGCAGAAGGCACCTCTATGAGCTGGGTGCCGTATTTATTGAAATTATTTCAAGAGGACTGGAAGGATGCACAGGACCTAGGCACAAAGTTCCATTACTTGTGGATGATCACCCTAATAGCCTTCATGGGATGGCGAGAACCAGGGTATGTAATTTTTTGTACCAAACCACAGCCAGCAGGAGCGAGATACCTATTTCTGAGATCCAGGCCATAGGATAGGCATAAGAGGGAGAATAGATCCATATTTGAATCATACCTATGGGATATATAGGAAGCTATCATCCTATCATGGAGAATAAAACCAGAGTCTATCGTGCGATATGCAGACATCGCCAACTTCTGGGCCACACGCCAGACAATGTGGATGAAACCAAAGCAGGATCCAGATAAACAATGGCTACAAATGCGCTAATACATCATAGAGGGTGATATCGACATGGTCATCAGTGAATGACCTAATGAATGGAGGATCCCAACCATTACCCGGGAAATACCAGAAACAACAACAAAAGGAGAGGCAGAACATGCAGAAATGCAGCCTCTGGAAATCCCAGTGCCCAAGAAACCAATGACAAGCCAAACAAGGTCGAATCAGGTAGACGAAGGGTCAAAATAGACAGGGACCTAAAAGGGGAAGAAAGAGACTACACAACCGACCAACGGACAACAAAAACAGGCTGAGGGAGCGAAGGAGACCACCCCAAACCCCATCACATAGGAACCAGGGGGAAATAAGAGACCAACCGTGTAGGCAGGAGGCACACACAAGAAATAAAAGTTGCAACAAGAATCACTAGACTACATGATCACTTAGGACGATGGGGAAATAATCGTCGGAATGGTCTAGGATTTCCTAGTAGAAGATTTTGATCATGCAACACACCACAGGGATAAAATGAAAAAAGAGATGACAGAAATGGGACAGTTCCTCAAGAAAATTGGGTAAGCACAGAAAACAAGCAACAACAGATGCATAGAGCTACCGACAATACATACCAAAGAATGAGTGTAGGTAGAAGAATGTTGGCACAGGGGTAGACCCAGGGTTCAATGCTCAAGAGCACACCAACAAAACCCTCACTACTGACCCTTTCGGAAACACCTACGAAGCAGATGAAGTCTCACCCGAGGTAGAGGCAGGGGTGGTTGTAGGACTCAGATGTCTGCAACCTTAGTTGGGACACTGATCTGTGATTATAGCTTTTACAGGGAACTTAGCATAGATCCTTCATCAATATTTAACCCATCTAGTACTTCGCAGATAACATAGAGCATCGCATTGAATACTTATACTAAATATGATTCAGTACTTAGCCACAAAAATATAGGTTAGATTCAACAGATCAATCACTAAGCATCTCATATATTAGATCTAACGTTCATTCATATATCATCAGCACAAAGCATAACTAGATCTACTTATTCATATCAATCACTTATCCAAGAAAGAGATAAACACATTAGAGTGAAGCACAAAGCACTATACACACAGTTATCATGGTTCACCCCCACCCTGGGGCTATGTCCATAAAGTATTCTTTATATTATCTTGGTCAAGCAGTTACAACATAGAGCTTCAATGACCCTTACTTCGCATAGGACAAAAGATCTGCACAACTCGCTAGATCCTTCTTCCTTGCTCTTCAACACAAGACTACAACAACTTGCACTTAGCTTTCCGATCTCATGCACAAAGCACTCTAAGATACATCCGATCACACATATCTAGTTACTAGCACTAAGCTTTCAGCTATACATCACATAGATGTACTACATTACTACATTACTACTATTCTCCTCTAATTTACATTTCTTATTTATAGATTACAAAATGGGCCTAAGAGTGGGTAAACCCACGTGCCGACATCCCTTTCTCGTTACATCAACCAAAAACCCTAAAATGGACCCAAAAATAGGTCTTGCTTCCTTAATTTCCACTTCGTGTTGCACTCCTTCCTTGGCAAGCTGTCACAGTCCCAAAAGTGGTCAAATATGACCAAGTATTCTTCAAAACTTGGTCAAGGGCCAACAGGCCCCCAAAACTCACCTGTGACTTGTCCCGAGTCACTCAGGTTTGACCAATTCTGCTTCAAACACCTTGATCTTGGCTCGAGTTGCTTCGACCTATTGCAGTGCGACAACCTCTTGTTCAGTAAATTGCTGGATTATTGTGTCATTGAGCGGTCCTTCTAGGTGTTGTTCTATAGTGATGACACCCTGTTCAAGTTCATCTCCCTGACTTTCAAGTTCAGAGAGAAGTTGGCATGCCTTCTCTTGGAGTGGTTGCAGTCGTTGAGAGACTTCCATCACTTTACTTTGCATAGTGTGTACTTGTTGTTGGGCTGTGCGTTGTTATGTGAACCTCTTCATTCTTTCGACTGGGGTCACGAACTTCAGCTGGGCTTGTAGCACATTTGCATGCTTCTTTGCTTCATGGAGCTGTGCCTCCAATGTCTGCAATTATGGATTCTCTGTGAGGGTTTCATAAGTCTGGGCGCTTCTAGTGCTTAGCAACCTATATTCTGAAGCCAAAGTTTTTAATCGGGTGACTGTGCTTCAAGCAATGGCCTCTCTTAGATCTCTTATCTCTTGGGGTGTCTCAGGCATGGTGTGGAGATCTAGATTCGTGATGCACTATTGAAGTTGTTGGATTACTTCTTCCAGTTGGGTCACTTGCTGTGGGAGATGGTATTCCATCTTCACTTCTATGATCGTCACAGAGCGTAGTGCTTTGTGAACTCTTTCGTGTACTTCAAGTTGCTTTGCTAGCAACTTGTCCTTGCTTTGCTGTAACTGTGATTTTTCCTCCTCCCACTTCACTTATAAGGCAAGCTGCTCCTGTTCTTCCTTCCTCCATTTTTCTTCATGTGTGCTCTGTTCTTGCGCCAAAGCCTGTGTGGCTTGCACTATGTCTTCTTGAGATCATCGAAGGCAAGATTCGACTTTTTCGACGATCTGCTGTAACTGTGTGGGCTCGTCGCCTATTCTTGATATTTCCATTGTTAAGGGCACCGTAGAAACTGCTTGGCTAGGCCGGAGTGCCTGCTGAACTTCTTTGAGTTCGCCTATGATCCAACGAAATAGCTCCTCCTTCTTTGATTCTTTCTTTTCTACAAGCTCTAGTGAAACATCATTCAGTGCAGCAATTAAGAAGTCGAAATCATTCGGGGCCAGGGTAGTTTTAAGTGTGGTACGAGTGGCCTTATATTTCTTTCAGGATGAGGGCTTTGGTGGGGTAATATTCCTTTTCTTGGAGGGATCTTCCTCGTCCCTAGGTAGAGTAACCTCACCTTTTCTCTGTTCAACTTCTGTGCCCCCTAGTTCTTCATCATCACCTCCCTTCACAGGTGAGAGTGAAGCAGTCTTCATGGATGTGCTATGGATATCTTGAACTTCTACATCCTTCTTAGTCTTGCGCGGTCCTGGTGTATCCGAGATAGCTTCAGGGCTATCTACGTCGGACATCTCTGCAGTGTCTGCTACAACAAGGAGGCCTACTGACCATTCCTTGGTAATATTCTCCAAGTCATCTTCTAACAACTTGTAATATGACTGGAGTTGTTGTTTGTGCTCATCTGCGCTGAATTTCATCAAAGGTCTAAACCTATGAAGCATGTTGGGTGTGATGCGTGGCGTAGACTGAATGGCATTCTTCAACTGAGTGTAGTAAGTGTGGAAGACAACATTGGACTTCCATTGTTTGTTCATGTCACTGGAGTACCACAACATACAGAACTTCGTGGCCAGTTGTTCGAAGGGTTCGGTCTTCAGGAAAGTGGCTCCCTTGGGAAGTTTGCAAGCGATGAAAGCGATGAGTATGAGAAACCAGCTAAAGTGGAACTCATACCCATGGTCCTGCGCTTGTCTACAGTCAAGATCTAGCTGATTTATAAGGTATTTTTCAAAGTTCATTTGTAGTCCCTCCGCACACTTCCCTGTGAGGTCAACTACAAATCCAGTCACCTGTGTAGGTATATTTTTTCAAACTAACTTTCCTGTGATCAACTGGAAACCAAAACACATTGCTGCATTCTCAATGGAGGCTACCTTGTAACCTCGCGTTCCTTTCTCTAGATTTCCATATGTGTCTTTTATTCCTTGAGAGAGAGCACGATCTGCGATCTTTCTCGGGTAAAATTCCTACGGGTCAGGGCCTTGCATGCTTAGCCCAGTGATCCGATTGATCAGAATAAGATCCATAGTGATGCAGCGGTCCAACCATAGGTATCCTCCATGGTAGTAGGACAACAACAGTCTAACGCATGCATTTACTTCTTGATGCCTCCCAAAATGTGGAATCTTCATCACATAGAGGAGGGTTGACTGTGCAAGGTTATGGGTCCATTGTTGCGGTAAATCTTGGGTTTCTTCCCTTTTGTAATAGTCAAGTACTTGTGTGGGGATAGCATACTATATAACTTGTGATCTCCAAGGCTGAAATCACTAAATTTCGGCGCAGTGAGCTTCTCCTGGTCATCATGAACTGTGCGCACCCCTTTCAGGAGGTACACAGTGACTACAACATAGTCGAAGTCTCTGGGTATAGTGTCGCGATTCACTATTCTTCTTAGTGGTGGGATATATTTAGGAAACATGCTTGGGATCATCTTCACAGTGGTGAAGTCATTTTCGAGCTTAGATCGTCTTTATGAAGGCGGTCGGGATGGTCTTTCTCGAGCAGTGGAGGGGGAAGCTGGAAGTGCACCCAAGGACGATGCTTGTACACCTGTAGACATTCCGCGTTCTGCCATGACTCTCTCAGTCATTAAATCAATTATAACTTCTTTAACAATTTTCTCAGCAGTGTTGATCTCGTCCAAAATACAAACTTAGGTCAGTTGGCTCGGGTGAAAAAGAAATTTAGAGAATACAGTGAATAGTAAGGCAATGATATCAGGGTAAGTAAATCTCAGGGTTCATGCTCAAATTATCAGTTAGCAAAAATTATTCTTGGTGCGTGGCATGATGGGTTAAGTAAGAAATCTCAGCAACAGTCTTCTTGCAACAGACATGGGGCCTTCATTAACTCTGTTCTATCTGTTCTGGTGCTATCCAACGATCTAGTGGTAACCCATAACTGCTTTTCGATCCATTCGGAGTGGTGGTCGAGCGGTTATATCAGTTCCAATGACTATATTGCTTCGTCATGGTGAAGTACTCTATGTCATTTTTCTGATATCTTGGCAAAGCTCCAATTTTGCAATTCTTCTTGTTGTGAAGTGTCCTCTAGAACCTCTTGTAACCTTACAGTATTAGCCCTTTTATTTCTTAAATTCCTAGCCTTCTTCCCCGTGAGCTTCATCTTAGTAATTCTTTTACCATTCTGATGTTTATCTTATGTGGTCTTAGTTACTTCGCGCTGTTGAAAGTCTTTCCTAGGGTTCCTTGATAATACTTCTTCTGTATCAAAAATAGGTAACTCGATCTTCTGCGGGTCCTCAATTTTTCTCTTAGCTTCGACATCGAAGTTGCTAATATTAAATATCTGCAATTTTCTCTTATGTTCTTCAATCAAGTGCGCGATCCTTCTGGTCATAAAGTCTTTTAACTCTTGCTTCTTCTGTTCCAAAACTTTTTCTTCTTCTTTTTGTCTGGCTTGTTCTCTATCAATCCAAGGTTTTCCTATGAGCATGGTAAACGGGGTGCTGTCTTCAAAATTTTTTATGATCTCAAAGTCTTCGTCTGTTGAAGTTCCATTGATAGTCATAGGTATCCAAGCGAGCCTTCCACATAGGTTTACTAGCTTTCCTATGAAGAAACGTGTTCCTCCTAGGGAAGGGGTCATGGAAGGCTTTCCTATAGATTCCCAATTTATTTCTGGCATAATGTTCACTTGTGTTTCTTCATCAAGAGTACAGTCAATGTCAAAGTCCCCTATTCTTTCTTTAATTTTCTCATTTTCTTTGAAGATCTCTGATAGCCTAACATGTCGGTGGTCATTCAAGGTATCTTTCATCTGTAGCAATATCTTTTCTGATTCTTTCTGGGTTCCTGCTATAATTTTGGTCTCTTGATCCCCTTCAGGGTTTTCTTGCTCCATATTCAGCTTCTCAAGCCTAGCAATCATTCTAGGGAAATCCAATACTTCATGGTCGATGGCCTTACAACAGAGGCAACTAGGTCTTCTCCCAGGGCATTCCTTAGCAAGATGTCTCTGTCTTCTGCARCTATAATAGAGGGTTAATCCTCTCTTTCGTTTAGATGTTCCCCAACTCCTTCTGTACTACGCACCAGGATCATGGTGGCTAGCCTTCAAAACACTCTTTATAGGATCCTGCATCCACTTGTTAGTCCAAACATTCTTTTGATGCATAGGTATAACATATCTATCACTATACTTATCAGATCTATTCATATCAAACTTTCTTTCATCTATTAATGCCCTAGTTTTGAAGCTAGGACAAAATCTATCAAACATACCTACACCCATGCTTTAAAAACAAAACATTTCACTTATCTTACTTCTTCAGAGCACAAAGCTTTCAAATCTAAATTTTTTTGACTATTCTTACCGTTATCAAAGCACAGAGCTTACAGATCTTATCTCTTTTTTGCAGATCTGACCTTTTTCCTTTAGAAAGTTCCACTTTTACTTTTCTTAAAGCATAGAGCATTCAAATATCACTTCTTTTCTTCTGTATCAATCTCTTTCTTGCATATCTGATCTTTCCCCTTCAGATCTGACCTCTTTTTTTGCAGATCTGACCTCTTTTTCTTAGCACAAAGTTTTGTAGGTCAAGTAGAATACTACACACTAGGGAAACATATCTACGCACACAACATTTTCTTCTTTTGTTCCCAGCAATCATAGTTCCTGTCTCGGAAATGGAACCATTTGTTGGCACAGGGGCAGACCCAGGGTTCAACGCTCAAGAGCGCACCAACAAAACCCTAACTACCGGCCCTTTCGGAAACACCTGCAAAGCAGATGAAGTCTCACCCGAGGTAGAGGAAGGGGTGGTTGCAGGACTCAGATGTCTGCAACCTTAGCTGGGACACTGATCTGTGATTATAGATTTTACAGGGAACTTAGCATAGATCCTTCATCAATATTTAACCCGTCTGGTACTTCGCAGATAACATAGAGCATCACAGTGAATACTTATACTAAATATGATTCAGTACTTAGCCACATAAATATAGGTTAGATTCAATAGATCAAGCACTAAGCATCTCATATATTAGATCTAACGTTCATTCATATATCATCAACACAAAGCATAACCAGAACTACTTATTCATATCAAGCACTTATCCAAGAAATAGATAAACACATTAGAGCAAATCACTATACACACAGTTACTGTGGTTCATCCCCACCCTGGGGCTACATCCACAAAGTCTTCTTTATATTATCTTGGTCAAGTAGTTGCAACACAGAGCTTCAATGACCCTTACTTCGCATAGGACAGAAGATCTGCGTAGCTCACTAGATCCTTCTTCTTTTCTCTTCAACACAAGACTACAACAACTGACACTTAGCTTTCTGATCTCATGCACAGAGCACTCTAAGATACATCTGATCACACACATCCAATTACTATCACTAATCTTTCAGCTATACATCACATAGATGTACTACATTACTACATTACTACTATTCTCCTCTATTTACATTCCTTATTTATAGATTACAAAATGGGCCTAAGCATGGGTAAAACCACGGGGCGACATCCCTTTCCCGTTACATCAACCCAAACCCCTAGAATGGACCCAAAAATAGGTATTTCTTCCTTAATTTCCACTTCGCGTTGTGCTCCTTCCTTGGCAAGTTGTCGCAGTCCCAAAAGTGGTCAAATATGACCAAGTATTCTTCAAAACTTGGTCAAGGGCCAACAAAAAATGAGACCCAGTCCACTCCATGCCACATGCAAACACAACGATTTACATCAAACCTAGCATGTTGTGCATGGATGAAATCGTGGGGCAGACACCCTTGAAGGATTTGGACCACATCCAATTGGTCTTGACGTGGATGCCATCAAAGGCACTGCACAAATTGCAGGTTAGCGTCGACCACGACATGAAAACTTAGTCGAGCTACAAAAAGAAAAAAAGAAGAGGGGGGCGTTGGAAAAATTCTGTGAGAAGGCCAAGCTCGAAACCCAGGAGGAAAAAGAACACAGGAATGAATTGGAATGAAGAGTGGGAGGAATTTTTGAGAAACTCCCAAGCACCGCGTAAGGGAATGAACTCCCAGTAGCAGGAAAGATTGACCAGATTGCATAGGGAATTGATCAATATCATAAGGAGATCGAGAATCTCCGTGAATTTCTCATACCAACCACTCCACTGGCAGTGAAGGAGAAAAGGAAGAAGAAATAAACATCGCAGCTGCAGGAGATGGAACAATAGGTTATCAAAGAAGCCGAACTTCTCGATAAAGCAACAGAACTTTGGACAAGGTTGGAGGAGGATCCACAAGTCCAATGATTGGACAAGGAAGAAGAAAGGATCAATGCAACGATCCAAGAACTCAAACAGAGGCAGAAGACCATACCAATACCAGAACGAGTCAAAGGGACACATGAGATGAAGAATATGAAGGCATAACTTATCACTACGCAAACACATAAACAAGAGAGTTAAGCTCAAATAGAGCCACTATAGGAACGAGTCGTAGAAATACTCACACAAAAAGAAGGAGCTAAAAAATAGAGAGCACAGACCCAAGCCGAATGTGCAGGATTTCTGAGCGATGAAGTGGCAGTTCAAGTAGTAGACACCATCAAGGAGAAGACCGTGCAGGCACTGACAAAAGTAACAGAGCTCAAGGAAACGTTCCAGATGATCACCAAGGAGATAGAAGAAGCTCAGAAGGATTAGGTGACTCAGGACAAGTCACATGTCAGTGTTGGGGGCCTATTTGCACTAGGACGAAGTGGAAAGAAGGATGATCATGGGAAAGAAAGCGTGTAGAAACAGAAGTAACAGCTGGAAGGTAACACATCACATGTGCATGCAAGAAAGCATGCACAAGGAAAGAAACAGCTGGAGGAAGAACAACACATGCGCATGGGAAGAAGTCCTAATGTCAGTAGGGTTAGGGTTTTGGTAATACATTGTAAATAGATAAAGAGCCCGATATATATAAATAGTGATACACATGTATCATATAGAGGTTGGTTCAATTTTGTATTAGTTAAGCTTTTGTAATATCCTATCATAGTTATGTACGAGTGGATGCGTTATGTAATACTGCTATGAACCATTTTTGTAAGTTGTTGAGATAAGAATAGAGGAGAGAAGGAAGATCTGAGGATTAAATCGCAGAATGTGGAGCCTGGTACGATCTAGTTCACCTCATACATATCTTACCCATCTAAGGGGATTGTAAGTGCACGACACTGGAGATGGAGAACTACCATAGTAGAAGAGCCAAGAGCCAAATATTTGTGGATGTATCCCAGGAGGGGGTGAACCAGGGTAATATCTTTGTAATGTGATGAATGCATTTTTATCTTTTTTGCTTTCAACAGTTAATTTTTATGCTTAATGAATGAGTGAATACATTGTTATGGAATACGATTGTGTTTTTTGGGAAATAAACTATGAAAGATAGATGCACACTCTTGAGTAATATTAGATTGTGATCACAATTCGTAGTATACAAATTTGATTAATAAACCGCTATCTCATACTCAATCCTAGGCTATAAACACTTGAGTCTTGCAACCACCCATTTAAAACTATCTCGGGTGAGATTGCGTAGTGCACTCTGTGTACTATGTTTCCTTCTGGTTTACCATGAGGGCCGATAGTTTTAGAGGGTTTGTTGGAAACTTGAAAGACATGAACCATGGGTCAATAACTCAGAAGGTAGAGGAGAGTAGTAAACGAACAACATGAATCATTGTCACTCCCCAAAACACTCCTATAAGGAGGTACATAGTATTTCAAGCCCATATCCTACCAAAAAACATAGGAGAACTAGAGTGTATGAACTAAAGGGTGAAATGAACAAGATTAAACCTCCTAATTTTGATGGAGAACACTAGAAAGATGAAGATTTCGAGACTTGACTGCTGGGCATGGGGAAATATTTCCAACTGCAGAACTATTCTTGTCATGCAGAGGGAAGAATTTCCATTTACCAACTTAAAGGAAAGGAATCCATATGGTCGGAGCAGCTTGTGCAAGTACAACATGTCAGAGAGAAGAACATTACTTGGAGGGATTTCAAGAGACATTTTAAAAAGAAGTACTTAACTAAGATATACTACAACATAAATATGAAAGAGTTCTTTGATCTCAAGCTAGGAATCATGACCATTGATGAATATGAATGAAGCTTTTTGGAATTGTCGAAGTATGTTCCTTTCATCAAGGACGAGACTGTCAAAATTCAAAGGTATCTAAATGGAATGACATCTTCCATCAGTGAAAAGATCCAGTATGATGACCCAAAAATAGTGGAAGAAACTATAAGGAGAGAAAAGTGTTTATATGATCCACAAAAATAAAAGCCTACTTTCCAAAAATCTTGGGAAGACAAGAAGAAGTTTAATAGGGAGCAAAGGAAAAAGGGAATCAATCCACCATTTTTCAAGAACAGTCCTCAAGGAAAACCATTTTTTAGAGATCCCAGGAAGGTTGGAGTAGGTGGAAAAATGTCAAGACAATCACCTATGGAGTTTTGGGGTTGTAAAGGAAATCATAGGTACAGAGATTGCCCCCACATAAATGAAAAAGTGAGAGTTGTCCACAATGTTTAGCAGGAAGAATCAGTGGAGGACATGGGTAGTAGAGTACCAAGGATCTACGTAGCCCTGTACAATAAGAAAGCAGAATATCAATCACACATGATTGAAGTGGAAGGTATGATCAACAACCATGCCTTTACTATTTTAATTGATCTAGGGGCTTGTAATAGTTATGTAGATCCTAGGGCAGTGGAAAGTTTTCAATTGTCGAGAAGAAAACATGGAAAATCTTGGTTAGTGTAGCTGGCTATAGGAACCAAGAGAAAGGTTATAGAATTGGTTAAGTCCTGTCCAATGGACATGAATGGACTGAGCATAAGGGTTGAATTGAGCATTCTACCTTTAGGTTCTTATGACTTTCTAATTGGGATGGATTGGTTCGAACAACACCATGCCATCTTAGACTGTCGTAGAAAAACATTCACTTTCCTGGATGAGGAAGGGAATTGAAGAATAGTCCAAGGAATTCCTAGAGTGGTTGTTGTTAGAGAAATATCAACAATGTAGCTGAAGAAGTGCTACAGGAAAGGATGTCAATTATTTGTAGCCCACATGGAGGAAGCACCTAAGGATAAGATGTCAAGTATTGAATACCATGTAGTATTAAAATATTTTCAGGATGTATTCCGGGAGGTACCAGGACTACCTCCGAAAAGAGATATTGACTTCTCTATTAACTTGATTCCTGGAGCAACTCCAGTGTTGAAAACTCCTTACATAATGAATACACCAGAGTTGAAAGAACTGTAATTGCATATTGAATAGCTTCTGAAGAATGGGTATATACACGTAGTGTGTATCACCTTGGGGTGCCTCGGTCCTGTTCGTGAAGAAGAAGGATGGGACATTGAGATTGTGCATCGATTTCAGACAGTTGAAAAAAATGACTGTAAAGAACAAGTATCCTTTGCCACAGATCGATGATCTCTTTGATTAGTTGAAGGATGCCAAGATATTCTCAAAAATAGATCTTAGGTCAGGGTATCACCAGGTAATAATAAAGGATGAATACATCAACAAGACCACCTTCAGAACAAGGTATGGTCATTATGAATTCACAGTGGTGCCATTTGGGCTGTCAAATGCACCCGTTGTTTTTATGTGACTGATGAATGGTATATTCAGAGAATATCTAGACAAGTTTGTCATAGTCCTTTTGAATGAAATCCCGGTGTATTCCAAGTCGAAGGAAGAGAATGGAAAACATTTGAGGATGGTGTTGCAGGTGCTAAGAGAGCACTAGCTATATGCCAAACTAAGAAAGTGTTCATTTTATCAAAATCAGATCCATTACTTGGGACATATCATTTCAAAGGATGGGATGATTGTAGATCCTGAGAAGATAGAATGACACAGACCTATCGACCCTCAGGCCAAGATCCGCTCACAGGATCATTCTCTATCCCCTTGAGCCGAAGCATCTCCTTTCGATTTCCTGCTGGAATCTGCAATTTATCGATCCACAGGTCCTTTTTGCAGCTCGCAATCTTGCGAGTTCGCGAGTCGTGACTCCCGACTCTTCCTCTCCAATCTCGCGATACCCGAGATCGCGAAATGGGTATAACTCTTCTTTCGTCAGTGCTCTCTACGCGTGACCACTGACTAATATTCACGCAAGCTCCTCTCGCTACTTGGCACTTCGCATGTTGTGGCATCCAACCTTGGCACCTTCCTTTCATGAATCCCCGAGACGCGAGAGGTCAACGGGTGTTGAATTCTTCACTAGGTGATGTGTGTCCACCGGTCTACTTCCCGGGCCCACTTCGTGGTTCTGCCATGTGTCCCTCGTACCCGGCTTTCGACACTTCACGACTTCTGATGTCAAAAGTGACTCCTTTCAACCTCTGAAACCCTGAATGCGTGAAATGCGATGGGGTTCTTGATCCAATGGTCCTCCCGTGACCTGGATCCAATGACTATCCTCGCTCCTCGTGATTTTGCCACTCGCGACTTGGAGCACCCAATCTTTGGGCTCTCACCTTGGGAATCTCTAAGTTCGCGATATCCCTAAATCTATGCCACCTGTCCTCTTCGAATGGATGGTCCCGATCTTCTCATGACTTCACCACTCGCGAAGTCGAAGGACTTCCCTTTCTGACCTCCGATGTTCGAATCCCCGATATGGGTGATTTCGCGACACATATCCTCCTTCTAACGGACGACTCAGATTCTTTCACAGTTTCGGGACTTCGGGACTTTTGGGACAAAAGTCTTGACCTCTTATCCTCCGATATGCTGAAATGCCGAAATTCCGACATGTCATCAATGCGGGTCCCACGATGGAACTTCCTGCCTTTTTGGAGTTTTGGACTTTGTGAATTCGTGAATCCTGATGCTGAACTTTCGGCTCTTCAACCCATGAAACCCTGAAATACCAAGTTCTGATGTGCTTCACCAATAACTGTCCCACGCAAACCCTTTCTCCCCTTTGGGACTTCGCCTTTCGCGACCTCACAAATCTTGAGGCAAGGCTTTCAGTTCTCCAACTCATGAAACCCCGAAATGAGATTTCATGAGTGATACAACGGCCCCTATTGGTTCAAATCCTACAACCCGATTTCTCCTGAGCTTGCACGTAGAAAAACACCCACCGTAACCTTCTTGCTCCTTTGTAATATCTGACGGCCCTTAGGACTTCACGAATTCTCCACGGAGAATTTCGATCATCCAATTCCTTCTTAACACCCCTACGAATAGAACAAGTATGCTTTCACGAAACTTGTTCACTAGCAAAACAATGTCGCTACGCCTTCTTACAACACTTCAAGGAACTAGCCCTCTTGAGCTTCTCTTCGACTACTTTGAAGGCTCTATCTCTCCTGAACTTTCTCCACAACTCGAGTCTTCAAGAAGAATCCTGCACGCACTCCTTGTAGAAATTCTTCGAATACTTCCAAGTATTCGAACCTCTTCGACTCTGCGCACTCCTTGTGACAACAATATTTCAATAGTTTCGCTTAAGTTGTAACTTTGAGACTTCACTCAGCCTGCACACTCCTTGCATGACTCCTGTGCTTAACTTGCACTTCTACGAGAATGAGAACAATGTTATCCCTCCTGAGCTTTCAGAGACGAACTTCTAACTTATGTCAACGCACACCTTGCAGACAATTTCACTGCACTCCTTGCAGGAAAACTCTTGCTCAGACAGAGAAACAATTGAAACTCATTCCTTACTCTCCCTCTCTTCAGATTTCAGACATTAATTAAGAAATCATACATTGACACATCAAACAAATGCATAACAGAGAGTAAACAATCATATATCAATCAACATGTACACACACAGAAAGTAATTGAACACCATGAGTCTGAACTAAAGATATTTGTATTAATCCAGAACTTTTGTACATGGGGTTCTTCTACACATCTCTTTGCTTCTTCTTCTCTATGCTCTATTGATTGATTATGCAGCTAATGTTACAATGATACAAGTGAGGGTGTCTATATCCGTTTTCCCTCCGGATCGTAAAACTGTCTAATCTAAGAATTCAAAGCTACATACTTACATTTACTAGCATAAATGCCTCTTAGTCCTTCAGACGAGAGCGGGATGCTCAAGGTCTGATTACAATCTATGATTACACCCTTTCTTAATTGTTTCATTTATGTTTGGTGCGTCAAAATTCAAAACATTTCAAACTATTCATCATGTGCCAAAATGCGTTGGCGTTTTCCCCATGCTCACTTGTTGTTGGAGATGCTCCTGCATCATAGAAGCCATCAGAGAATGGTCAACGCCTAAGAATGTGACAAAAGTTAGGCCCTTTATGGGTCTAGATGGCTATTACAGAAGGTTCATTGCAGGGTTTTCAAGGACATCTCACACTATCACTTCCTTGCAGAGGAAGGAGAAGATGTTTCAATGGATAGAAGAGTGTGAGAGAAGCTTACAACAATTGAAGTAGCTGTTAACCAGTGCTCCAATCCTGAGGATTACAGATATGAATGAAGATTTTATAGTGTGCACAGACGCATGCAAAGAAGGACTGGGAGGAGTCCTCAACCATAATGGATTTGTAATATGTTATGAGTCCAGGAACTTGAAAGAGCACGAAAATAACTATGCCACTCATGATTTGGAGTTGGAGGCCATTGTTCACGCTCTAAAGAAATGGAGGCATTACCTCATGAGAAGGAGGTTTGAACTAAGGACAGACCATAATGGTATGAAGTATTTGTTTGATCAGCCAACCTTGAATTCTAGGCAGAGTAGGTGGTTAGAATTCCTTTGTGAGTACGACTTTGATATCAAGCATATCAAAGGAAAACATAACAAAGTGGCTGATGCACTCATTAGGAGAGTGCATGGAATACATGCCACAACCATTAGCATGTACCAAACTGACATTAAAAGCATAATTTTGGAAGCTGCAAATGCAGATTTGTTGTACATGGAATTGGTAGTAAAAATACAACAAGGTAAGATGCTATAGAGAGTGGAATATTATAAATTGGAGACTGATTGAACACTACTGTACAAAAACAAATTTTATGTACATGATTCCCAGGAATTGAAAATTACGATTTTGAAAGAAATGCATAATGTGCCTTATGCTGGGCACCCTGGATATTAGAAAACTGTGGTAGTATTCAAAAGCCATTACTTTTGGCCAGGTATGAAAAAGGAAATTGCAAAATCGCCAGATGTATGGATTGTCAGAAGGTTAAAGTTGAGCACAGGCACCCAACAGGGTTGCTACAACCTTTACCCATTCTTGAGTGGAAGTGGGAGGTAGTGCCAATGAATTTCATCACAGGATTTCCCAAAAAAGGCAAGCAACATGATTCAATCATGGTGGTGGTGGAAAATCTTACGAAAGATGCGCATTTTATTCCATTGAAGACTACTCAGAAGGAACCTAATGTTGCTGATATATTTATGAGGGAAATAACACGAATGCACGATGTTCCCAAGACAATTGTCTTTGACAGAGACCCGCAATTAACCTCAAAATTATGGAAAGGGTTATTCAAGGGGTTCATAATGAATCTAAACTTCAGCATTGCTTATCATCTTGAGTTCGATGGGCAGACAAAGAGGGTGAACAAAGTGATAGAAGACATGTTAAGGATGTATGTGATGGAAAAACCATCTAAATGGGAAGAGTAACTACACTTGGTAGAATTTGCCTACAACAATGGGTATCAAGCATCACTAAATATGAGCTTGTTTGAATCACTTTACGATAGAAAGTGAAACACTCCAGTAAGATGGGATAACCCAACTGATAGAGAAGTAGTTGGACCATAGTTTCTCAAGGAAATGGAAGAATAAATGCTGAAGATTAAGAAGAATTTGAAAGCTACCCAAGACAAGAAGAAACGTTATGCTGATAAAAACCAAACCCACAGAGATTTTAAAGTGGGAGAGCATGTTTTCCTGAAAGTGAAATCCAACAAAAGTTCCCTGAAGCTGGGAAACTATTCAAAGTTGGCAGCTAGATTTTGTGGACCGTTTGAAATCCTAGAAAGGATTGGACCAGTTGCATATATGCTTGCATTGTCTGCATCCATGACTGTACATAATGTATTTCATATTTCATTGCTTAAGAAATATATACCTGATTTTAATCATGTAATTTATTGGAATGTGATTTAGGTAGAGAAAGAAGGCGTCCTGCAGGTGCATCCGATGCATATACTGGACCGAAAAAGAAAGCAGCTCCATAATCGAGTCATAGGGATTGTAAAAGTCCAATGGACCTGGTACGGTCCTGAGGACACAACATGGGAGCATGAAGATGCTATGTGGGCATAGTATCCACATATTTTTCAATATTTTATAAATCTTGATGTTGTTTCGTAAATAAGTTGCACTGAGGACAATGAAAAAATAAGGGGAGGTATTGTAATACCCCAAGGGCGAGCCCCTGTTGAATTGTAATTTTTCTTATAGGATGGTGATATGAGTGATTATAAGATGAGGAACTTATGTAATTACTAGGCTGGTGAGCTAGATGCTAAGGCCAGGAGCCTGATATTTTGTTTGTATATGTAATTATGCAGATCATTAATAAAAATATAAACACTGCTACGTGTAGATCGACCATGAAGACGATATATGGGGGACTAATCTCCACTAGGTAGGGTAAGGAAGGGGGGCTAAGTATTTGGGCCTAGGGGATAAGATATGGGGCTTACCTCTAGAGGAATAATATTTTAATATTATTTCCTAAAAACTAAGATGGACATAATATGTTTTGTTATCCTAAGTTCTTGGTGGCTAGGGACGTAGGCTAAATGGAGCACATGCAGCTCTAGGAAGACAAGTGTTGATCTGGGCTCATGCAGTTAAAATCTGAAGCGTCGTATGTGTTGGGGGTTCACTTTCCAGTCTCGACCCATTCTCTAACTGTGAACCAGGGGCATCCATCATGGATATCTGGAACCAGTAAACCATGAGTCAAACCGTGCTAGTAGTTCACTGGTCATTCGACCATCCTCCGCATGATTTTGTGAGTCCATTCTCCCATATTCCATCTGATCTGAGACCTCCTTCATCTGACCCCTGCCTACCCTCACGCATCTCTAAAAATGGAAACCGTGAAGTCGTCATGTTCTACGTCCTGTGAAGCCCAACGCAGTTGTAGTTGCCTGAGCTGCATTGTGACTTAGTGTTATTCTATTTCCTTTTGGGTGTCCATAACCGTTTTTCCCTATTGTTGTTGTTGTTTCTATTGTTGTCACCTGTACCCGACAGTAGATTAGTTGAATACTAGTTGAAGAGGCAGGTTGCTAGGCCTGTGAGCAACTCTCCCAAGTGAGAGAGTTTGCTGGGAAGTGAGTTCTCCTACAAGTTTTGGTGTAAATACATCAAGCATGATATTTCTGATTTAAAGGTTTTGTGCATATTGTTTGCTTTTACTTTCAGGGGTCGGATTAAACATTGTTTTGAGTCTTTTCCAGCATATCACATTTTTTATTGGTTTCAGTTTGTAGATGATTTTTTAGATGCTTTTGAAATATATGATTACAATCAATTATGTGAAGAATTTCAGACTTTGCTAATCAATGGCGATTCATCTTCAAAAGGCTTTTCGACAAGAATCCATCATGTTCTTTGTAAATTTAATATTGATGACATGTCATTTGTATTAAATCTCCTCTATGATGCTTGCATCCAGTCATATTCAATCGCAAATGATGAAGCAATTACAAATACTATCACTCAATTGCAAGAAGAATTGTGTTCACAGTATGAGAGGGATCCATCCGAAAATGTTGAACAAGCAAGGGAGGTAGAATCTATTGAAAATGTTCTTACTGACAATCAAATTGGTTTTTCCTCTGAATCATTGTATTTTCAGTCCTCGACCATCGTGGAAGAAGATTCGATGTTGGGTCAAGGTGAATTTCCTCATTCTCCTGACTCTTGCTCTAATCAGTATTTAAATTCGGTTATTGAAGAAGACTTAGGTGATGAAAATGATCTTAAGAATTCTAGCATTCCAATGAAACTGATTAGAGATGTAGATCTGCAATTGGAAGAAGTAACCTTAAACCCTCATCTACAAATCGTACCTTATCAACATGAAATATTAGATGTTTTCCATGAAACTTTTGAATTATCTATCGTACATGAGGCAAATTTAGATGATCATAATATGTTGAAGAATTTATCACCAAAACAAAGTGAAAGTTTTAATGAAAATGAAGAGGAATGCTTTGAGAATACCATTGTTAAATATCATAGCTCAAGATATTCTTTTCATGTGCTTATTTCTGATTCCTTTTACTCTTTATATCCCGATCTCTTCTTAGATTCTGGTGGATTTGATACTTTACCCACGGTATCTTACTCTTTGCCA
>SNQJ01S0012545.1:404428-439446 GCA_010110895.2 Picea sitchensis
TATATCTTCTGCTTAAATACAACTACTACAGTTACATTAGAACATATGTACATATATATAGTGTTTAGTAATTAGTTAGTTATTTCTCTCTTTTATTCGTTTCTTTTAGGATTCTTAGATTGGCTAACGGAGCCATTAAACCCATCAGAACGAGTTACACCAAACGACATGGGTTATTTAGACAACCCTGGACCAGACTCGCTCTTCCAGTTGATGGATGGTCAATTTTGCCCGTCAACAAGTTGGTGGATTTACTCCAACTAAAAGATAAGTATCATTTATGTACTTAATTATGTATTTTATGCATGTTTGGGTTACTTGAAATGTATCATGTGTTTCATTGCATGTGGACTTATTGTTAATCTCAATTGCATCTGTATGGTAGTAGTAATTCTATGTTAATTGTTTTAAATTCATTAAAATGCATGTTATATATATAAGTGTACGATTCTGCGTGGTAGCATTACCCAACCATGTTGGAAGGACATGTTGCATGGGTAGCATACTCAGAGTTTAGTAAAGTGTCATGTTGGTGGCGTTTCCTGACATATTGGTGGTCTAGGATGTTACAACTTGTGCTGCCATAGGGTGTGCGGAACCTGCTGAATATGATGCAAGTGTTCTGCCCAAGACTTGTTGTAAATGAGAATGTCATCAAGATACACTACTACACAAGTATTGGTGAATGGTCACATGATATTGTCCATCATCCTCATGAAAGTGGCTGGAGCATTTCAAACCAAAGGGCATGACCAACCATTCAAAAAATCCTTCCTTTGACTTAAAGGCAGTCTTCCATAGATCTGTTTGTTCTATCGGGACTTGGTGGTAGCCAGACTTCAAATCAATTTTATTGAAGTATTTGACCCCCGTGAGTTGATCAAAGAGGTTGTCGATTCGGGGAATTGGGTACCGTTTTCTGATTGTGATTTTCTTTAGGGCTTAGTAATCAATGCAGAGTCACCAGGTTCCATCTTTCTTCTGTACCAGCACGATTGGGCTCCCTCAAGGTGATGAGATGGGACGGATGTGCCCCTTGTGGAGAAATTCTTGGATTTGTCACTTGATCTCCTCATTCTCTAAATAGAGCGATGATAGACTGGCCCATTGGGAAATGGTGTGTCAGGGGGTCAGATCGATGGGGTGCTTGACCTGATAGTGCAGAGGTACCCTGGTAGGTGAGGAGAAAATATCTCAGTATTCTTCAACGACCTTATCTACTTGCTTCTGTTGTGTGGAGGGGTTGGCCGCAGAGACCCTGGATGTGGCTGTGATATTTCGCTCATTCTGAGAGAGAATCACGAAGAAGACAAACTTCCTCGTCTGAGAGATGAACTTCTTGCATTGCTTGGAAGAGATCAAGGAAATAGCACTAGGTGGGACTACCTCAAGTATCCTATACAATTTCCTTTTCAAAGTAATAACAACACTACGAGGCCTAGACTCATATACAACATGACGTTTCCATAAATAAGGTTGGCCCAAAATAACATCATAAACTTCGAGAGGAGAAACATCACACAATACCTCATCTTTGAAGGGCTTGATGACATACGACAGTCGACATTATTGGCTGACGTGGAGATCGCTTCCTTGGCAGAGCCATCCAATGGTGTAGAGTTGTGGGTGTGGCATTGTCGGTAGGGCCAGCCGCTTGACAACCTCTACTGAGATGAGGTTCTTTTGGCTACCGCTATCAATGATGAAGTGAAACAGGGTGCCTTTTACCCACATCTGTGAATGGAATATGCACTCTCCTTATTCTGGGTCGTCTTGTTCATCAGGATAGAGCTTGGTGGTAACAATGGTGGCACTAGGTTCCACATCAATGATCCATCTTCCCCTTTTTGGTTCTGACTCAGAGTCATAACCTGCATCTGATTCAGAGGCTTTCACTTTGGCCACCGACGACTTCTTTGAGTGGCAGTCAGCAATGTTATGCGAAGGGCTCTTATGGAAGTTGCACCACTTCCCGATATCTTTCTTTGTCTTTCAAGTGTCCTTCTTTGCTTGCATCTTGGACTGGTTGTCCTGTTATTTTCCATATTTTCTCTATCCTTTTTTCTGTGGGTTTGGGCCACCCTTTCCTGGATTTTTCTTTGAGGGTTTTCCGGGCCCAGATTTCCATGTCTTTTTTTTGAGCTTCTGCTTGATTTTGGCAACATATCGATAGGCCCTACCCAAGGAAAAGATGTCAAGAAATTCCATTTCGGTCTGGATGTATCTATGCAGAGCACCATGATACTTGAGAACCATATGTCTCTTTGAATCTTTGATACCCAGCTTGGTGTGCAAGGTATGGAAGATATTTGTGAAATCTGGCATTGCTTGGTCTCTTTCTTGCCACAGTGTGGTCCATTTGGTATACAAGTCATCATAACTTCCAATAGGGTAGTATTGTTTCTTAATAACATCCCTGAAGGATTCCCAGGTGGCCATGAATTTAAATAACGAGAGTTCCTTTGTTTCCTTTTGCTCATAGAAAGTTTCCCACCAATCTTTGACATGGGGAATGACTTCGAGGAGCGCAAAGGTAATATTTTCTCTATTTGAAAAGTTATGGATGGAAAAATACCCTTCTAGTAGATTCAACCACTTGTCTACACCATCTGCTTCTATTTGACCTTCAAATACAGGGATATCAAAGTTTGTTTGTACCTTGAAGGGGGCGGCGCCTTCTCTCGAAGAAGATGCATCACTTGTTGGTAGTCGCCGAAGGATTTGCGCAAAATTATCCATCATCTTGTTCCTCTATTGTGTGAGGGCTTCCTCAAGCAACATTTTGAAAGTATCTCCTATCCCATCATATTTCTTTTGTCCCGCCATGAGAGGTTGTTTGGGCGTGAGAGAGCTTTGGTCCTAAAGAGAAACAAGCTCGAGACCCAATTCTTTGTACTCTGACCTCGTTGGGGACATGCATTAAGACGACAAGGAGTAGACCGCTTTGATACCACTAATCCAAATTTTATGAGCAGAATGAAATGAATACATATTATTAACAGATTCTTAACACATAACAACATAGATACAGCAAAAATGGTTTTCTATTCAACAAGGAAATAAGATGAAACTATAAAATGAAAAGGAAAACAAGCTTGTTGGAATGGTGGTGGCTTATCTCTGAGAAGAGATGTGATGACTACGTTCATTCACAAGAATATTATTACAATGAGGCTTTGAAGGCCTTTTTACAATAAAAATGAGTGTCAAAAACCTTAGACATCCAAAAACCTAACCCTAGGAGATGGAGTGCCAAAAGTCATGTGGGTCCCGTTTGGGTAAGTCAGTACATCAACTTCTCCGTGTCGTAACTTTTGCATACGATCTCTGTTTTAGGCGTATGATAGACCATTGAAAGATCTATCCGAGGACTACTACTGTTGACAAAAATTTCATGATGAAAATTTTTAATCGAAGGATACCCAAAAAAACGACGTTTAAGGCCTCAAAACGACTCCGGATGTTCAGGACCCGAAAAACTACTAAAAATAGTAAATTACCAAAATTGCCAAAAAGATATTTTGAGCTAGCTGGAAAAGGTGGGTGGCCACTGATATCCACCTGGATCAATACTCCCTCCTTAATAATAAATGGTTTCCATTGCGTTGAGTTCCCCCATCAGATGAGGATATTTCTGCTGAATTTAGCCCGGGGTGAGCCACTTGCCTTGGTGCAGGAGATGCCCTGCTTTAACAAATCGATAAGCTAGATCCTTTGCTCTCAGGTGCCCTTGATCTGTGTGTCCATAATATGATCACTGGATTCCTGTTATATGCAGTTGGGGTTGAGCTATGTTTGTGTCAGTTTTTCTGCTACGTCTGAGGTGTCCAATAATGGTGGGAAATAAGGCCAAAGGAGGTCCATGTTGAACACTGGGTGCAGGCAAAGGAATGGAGGAATGTTGAGATCAAAAGAATTATCCCCCACAACCTTGGTGATGGTGTACAACCCATAATGGAGTTGTATAAGCTTCCGATGGGGTCATGTAAGGCGTTCTTTCTGTAAGTGAAACCATACTTTGTTGCCCGCCTAAAACTTATGTGGCATTCGATGTTGATCATGGCGCTGCTTGTACTTGTCATTGAACTTCTGTAGGATATCCTGAACCTGTTGGTGGTTGTGCTAGATCCTCTCATTGAACCATGTGGATTTTTCATCTTCAGTTGGAGTAGGATATGATTCTGTCGAGGTGACCGCAAGGGGAAGTGAAACATCTACGAGACCCAATGGTTGGAATCCCAATCCCAGCTGAAAAGGGTTGTGGATAGTTGAGATATGCATGGATCATTTGTAGCTATGGTGGACATAGGGAAGACTCTCATCCCATGTGTGAGGGTTCTTATAATTATACATGGGCAGGATATGCATGATCATTCGATTTACGATCTCGGTTTGGCCATCTATCTCGGGGTGGAAGGACAGTGATTTGGTGAGCTTGGTATCCAACACTGACCAAAGGCTCGACTAGAATGTGCTAAGAAATTAACTGTATCGATCTGAGACAATGGTTTGTGGGATTCCAAAATGTACCCAGACTCATTCAAAGAAGATCTTGTTAGTGGCTTATGTTGTGATGCTCTTCTTGTAGGAAAACATAATCACCATCTTAAAAAAGTGATCAACAACCAAAAAAACACAGTCATTTCCCCACTTGGTGGACGAGAGGCCCGAAATGTAGTCCATTCAGATGGATTCCCATGTATTTCAGGAGTAGGAAGAGGGGTGTGCAAGTCCTGTTTCTTAGCAGTTAGTTTGGAAATAACATAGGCAGTGCAGGACCTGATATACTTGTTGACCTCCTGCCAAAGTTTCGTCCAGTAGAAATGTTTCTGTAGTATCACCACTGTATTTTTGATGTCAAAGTGTCCTACCACCCAACTGTAGTGGGCTTCCCAGATCAACTTCACTTGCTTGCTTGATGGAACATAGATATGGCCCAAACGACACAATAACCCATCCTGAAGATGGAAATTATCGACAACTATTTTTGCACCCAACATTTGGTAGGTGGTGGCGAAGTCTGGGTCCGTCTCATAGAGTTGGGGCCATCCAGAGGTCTCATGGCCGGAAGAGTCTAGCACCATGGTGAGTGCCGCGACTGGAAGTCTACTGAGGAAATCGACTATGTGGTTGGTGCTTCATGTTTTATACTTGATGTTGAGGTGGAATTGTTGTAAGTATGTGGACCACTTTTGATGGTGGTCATTCTGTAATTTGCCTTGTGTCTGCATGAACTATAGTAGCTTATGATCAGTGTGGATGATTGTATCCTTCCCAAGAATGAAATGTCTCCACTAGCGGCAGGATTTCACAATGGAGTACATTTCTTTGTCGTAAGTAGGATACTTACGGACAACATATGATAGTGTCTCACTATGATAGGAAATGGGGTGTCTGTGCTGAGTGAGAACGATGCCCACAACATAGTTTGAAGCATCTGTCTTGATATCAAAGGGTTGTTGCAGGTCTGGTAGTGAAAGTACTAGGGCTGAGAATAATCACTGCTTCAAATCATGAACCTGGTTATTTGGCTGAGGGCCCATGCAATATGGGAGTATCCCAACATGAACCTGCAGTAGAAATTGGCAAGGCCCAAGAAGCTTCGAAGCTCAGTGAGTGTGGTTGGGTATTTTTAGTCATGGATGACTTGAATTTTGGATGGATCCACATGTACTCCATGCTGAGAAATGATGTAGTCCAGGTAATGGACCCTGTCCATGCCAAAGGAGCATTTTTCCAATTTGGCGTATAGCTTGTGCTACCACATGGTGTGCAGAACCTGTTGAATATGCAACAAGTGTTTTTCCGAAGACTTGATGTAAATGAGAATGGTTTGTGGGATTCTCTTGGTAGACGAGAGGCCCGACCTGTAGTCCATTGAGATGGTTTCCCATGGCCCATTGTTGGGCTCTAAAGATGTCCTAAAATATAACCTCTATGGATCATCCAAAGGTAGGCGCTGACACAAGCATTTTACTTGTTTCCTACATAGGTTCTT
This sequence comes from Picea sitchensis, assembly GCA_010110895.2. Taxonomy (NCBI): domain Eukaryota; kingdom Viridiplantae; phylum Streptophyta; class Pinopsida; order Pinales; family Pinaceae; genus Picea; species Picea sitchensis. Next base: position 410,427 of record SNQJ01S0012545.1, read on the forward strand.
ACGTTCCATTTTCAATACCCATACTCCAGAGATGCAACCCCTGCAAAGGGACAAAATTTTTAACAAAAAGAACGACAACTGTTCCGTTCAAATGAACAACATGACCTGCAAAAGGAACATCAATCGTAACAAGGGAACGACAGTCATTATATTGGGCCAAACTAATGTTGTATTAATTGAGTTTTAGTACTTGCCCAACTATCTAATTTGTTAATTCGAGGTTCGTAAACTTACGAAGCACATGCAAAGCATATGAAAGATTAAGGCGCGACTAATCTAATCTAATGTTTAGCTACAATTGAAATTGAATCATTAATCTAATGCAGGAAATTGAAACACACGACTTGGAATTGAAATTAATATAGGAATGGGAAATTGTGTAAATGGAATTAACCTAGAAATGGAGAACTACACGAAGGAAAAAAAAATACAACATGTGAAGAGTTGAATGGCACAACAACATATGAGAGCTCTCACCAATGAAACAATCTTATATTACAATAATCAAAACAATCTTCATAAAAGAATAATGAACACATGGAAACCAAAACTATGAATCAAAGCTAAGAATCCCTTTCTTTCAAATCCTAATGACTACTCTCTTTGTCATCCTAATTACTCAAATGTCTACTATTCTACTTGAATTCTCATGAAGAGAGAGTACTCTCTTTTATACATGAGATCCTTGAAGATAAGATAACTATCTCATAATTACAGATCCATTATTCTCTCAACCATTTTCCATTATTACAAAATATGATCCCTTCAAATCCTCACACATATCTCTCATACATTTTGGATAAGATATTCCAACCAAATCTCCATGATCTTCTCCTTGGAATGAGCTTGAATTATCTCCTCAAATCTTGAAATGGTGGATGAAGTATTCAAGAAGTCCTTTTGAATTAATCCTTCTCATATTCCTACACATTACAAATCTCCTACATTTTTGAGATATATATGAAAACATGTCGATTTTCTAATATTTAATCACAAATTCCTTTGAAATACTAAAATGAATAAAGTAAGGAATAATAAGGTGAAACCCAAGTATATTTATGAAAATTATATCATGAAAGGTTAATGGGGTGATGAAATGTGAAGAATGATGAAGGGAAAGGTGGATGAAAATAGGACATTTATGAGCCCCAACATACCCCCCAACTTAACTTGTTGCATGTCCTCATGCAACCATGCATGGGTCTTCTCAATAAATTTTGGCATCTGAATGTTGTCTTTGAGTGATGATAATGAATGTTTCCAGGATGGGATTTACATGAGTAAAAACTGACATTTTCTTATGGTTGTTTCTTGTGTGACAACCATGAATATAAAGAATGTTGGTTCTTGTGTTAACAACATTCATTTCGTTATTTGTTCTCTTGTTGTTATGATAATAATTTTCCCATATTCTTATTGGAAAATATATGCTATCAATGTGCATAAGAAAACATCATTGATTATAAGAAAGCCCCTTTTTTTTTTATATATTTGTGAATCATGCCAATATGTATATCATTTCTTATAAAACAAAGTGCAACAGAGTATCATTGGAAAAGAAATGTTCATAAATGGTAAATGAGATGAAAAATGGAATGATGGTAGTGGAAAAATGGAGTGATGATAGTGAATAAAGTCAAATAAAGTCCCATAACCCCCAAATTAACGGGTTGCATGTCCTCATGGAACATGACATAAGTCGTAGAAGTGAAAAGGAAAGGGAACTTGGTGAGGGAATTTTCCAAATTATTTATTGCTAGCAGTTGAGGAATTACATGATTAAAGTTTAGAAAATAACATACCTCCACTTACCCAAAATGTTGATGAACTTATGCAATAGGAATATGGCTGATGCGGCTGCTGGAGCATGGAAGATGTCACTACTGGAGGATCATATGAAAGGTGACCATTGTTGTAGCTGCGACTTTCATGACTGCTAGATCAAAGAATGTGAAGTGGAGGAATCTGAACTGTTGCTTGATGAATCATGGAAGAGATGAAGTATGAAAGTGGAACTATTGTACTCTCATATAGCTGAAAAATACTGCTGCAACTACTGATGGAGTCATGAAAAAGTGTATAGTCTTCACCTGCTACAACCCAATGGTACAATTCTAATCATGCAAATGGATGTGTCGATGTCGAGCATGAAGAGAAGTCATTGGATTAACTACCATTGATGAATGTCATTAACCAATGTGAGGCAACTCACCATTGATGTTAATGAGTGCTGAGGTACCCGAGTACATCTTGCAAAGTGTGAATGAATGAGATGATGTCGAGCCACTTGCAAGATCTAACGATCAAGGGACATTGATGTATTCCCATGATTTTCAGTGAGAGAACTTGCCACTAAGGCATGCAAGCCTCTAGGTACTCAAAAGGAACTCTAGTCTATATCCGAGATAAGGTGTTGAGGTCGATGGGGCAAGACTTGTTGAAAGGTGGGCCTTAAAGAATCCCACATCAGTCAACACGAGTTCTGATAGAAATATTGGTAGGACTGTAGGAAAGATCTCAATAGCAACAATGTTTATGGCAATGCAATGTAATCATGGAAAGGAAGCTGGATAGTTTTATTGACAAGGCAAACTAAATTGAAAATGTTAAAGAGATGTATGGGACTCAGAAAGATAAGCGTGTGCGAAGTCATGAAGGATAATTCAATGAAAGATAGGCTTCAACACAGGGATGATAAATCTGCTTTGAAGGAGAAATGGGAAGAAAGAATTCATAACACAAAATGGTTTTATGAATGGTCACTATGTAACAACAAACACCATGATGTGTAGAATGATAATGAGCTCCTTCAAGCAGTCAATAAGGCATGTTTTTCAAAAATTTTGTGATTCTTTGAAAATCACTTCAGCAGCAAGATGCGAGCGGTCGCGCACCTGAAAAAAACTTGGTACAAATCCTGCATGAAAACTTGTGAGATGTTCGAAGAAAAACATAACATGCAGAAAGAAGTATAAATGTGACAAAGTAAAACAAATAAGATGCGTTTTTATACCTATTGTCGTGGCCATTGCACACACATTTGTTTCATGTTGATTGCTTGCTAAAGTGACTCCGATAAACATGCTTTGATATTGTTTTTAGGAAGAATTGATTGAAATGTGATTGAAATCCACTTGCTAATGTATTTTATTTTTCATTTTTTGTGTTTTTATTAATTTTTTTTATTTTTTATTTTTGACCTAATTTTTATTTCTATGATTTTTTTTATATTTTTATAATAATGCAAATAAAAATTAAATTATTTAAAACCAATTTTTATAATAAAACAAACAACAATTTTTTTTGTTTGTTATTATAATCCTTTTATAATAAAACAAATGAATAATAAAAAAACAAATAAAAGAAAAATAATTATTTATTATTATAAAACAAAACAAAAGAATGGTCGTCTATACATGCATCAAGAGCCAGAGCAATCGAGATTCAGAGAGAAAAGATCACCCCTCTTCCCTGCAATTTGTGGAGCGGTCGTACTTTCTGAGCTTAAGTTGCAGGGTAAAGCTAAAACAACTGATGCAACTATGCCATTCATCACTTGAAGCAGCTGAAAAAAATAAAATATAAACAGTCGACCAAAGGATATCAGGTCTTCTTTGCCACTTCGAATTGCAGCAATGGCGATATCCTTGTTGAATTCCCCACTACTCGTGAAGGCGCCATTGAATATTTTCCTGAGCATGCCGCACGGTCTTCTCTTTCTTGTCCTCGTCTTCAGCTTCGTCCTCCCCTTTGAGGCTTTCATGGGTGAATGGAGGCTTTGTTACTTCAACAAATGCATCAAGGATTGGATCAAAATTCAGTATTCTTTTAGGAATTTCCAGTCTCCGTTTTATGCCCGACAATACGTATACCAGGGCCACCGATATCCACAATGAGACAGTCCCTCTGATCGACAATAATCGAAGAACCTATGCTGAATACGTGAAGTTTATATACGCCAAAACATATCATATAGGAAACCATGTGGATCCCCAATATGGAACAAAGCCAACACATAACTTTCATAGCATTCTCCAAGTCCACGCATTGATACCCATTTTCTTCATGAATCTTATCACTGTCATCGTATAGCATTACTTACCAAAACAGTTTCTGCACTCGAGCGATTAAGCTGGTGGCTGCGAGATTTACATAGATCACCAAATATTTTATGATCAAAATTATTATTTTCTCAAGGACTCAAGTGGGTAAGGAATAGTTGCGCAGTTGTAATGATTAAATAACTATTTCAGTAACTATTTATTTAGATTTCAGTAAATAGTTATCATTCAATAAGTGATCAATCATTTATTTAATGCTGGGCAGTTAGGTTTGCAAGAGATGGTTTCCAAATCACAAAGAAAGGATATGATTTGGGAATCGATCCATATTCAGTGAACTGACCAATATTTTAGGTTGTTTTGCTTGTGCGTGGAGTTGCAACAAACTTACCCAAATAACCTATTTGCAGTCCCTCGAGAGAAAAAAAATGTTGACTTGTTTTTCTTGTTGCATTTCTTTCTCCACAACTTATTTTTCTGATGGTTTGGCATGATGAACCTCAAATATTCAGATCTGGGTGATCTTCATAATTTACTGTTTTTGTAGGGGTCAGCATGGAAGGACAAAGGTGCAAGATGAAAGCTAGCGATGGGAGCAATGTTTGCAGGTCTATCAAATGCAGTTTTAGCATGGAACTTCAATATAAATGGCATGACATTTATTTTATGTTGGTTCTCACTTGCAGGTTTCATTCCAGGTTACTGGATGAAGGTGAAAAGATGGCATTTCTGCCACTCAAACCAGGATGAGACCAAAACTACTGGAGTTAAAAACGAGAAGAATGTGTTCATGACATTGTTTCAACTATTGTTTCAGCTTGGAGTTTCTGCGCAGCTCTGATCTTGTATGAATTGCAGACTTTATTCATTTATATTATTATTATTATTTTAATGTCTTTACTATTTTATTGTTTTCTTTGCAGACAGAAGCATGCACAACATTTTATTTATATTTTTCTATTATGTTTTCAAAATAAAAAATAAAATTTATTTTGCAAGCTTATTAAAAATTTATGAGCAAATGGAATACAAAAAATAGATTAGGCAAAAATTTTCTTTTCGTCAATTAATTGATATTCCTGAAATCAATCAGTCATACTAGTTTCTGATCCTCGCTATCAGATGAAGTACGTAAGAGAGCATACTTATTCTAACAAAAAAAAAAAACTTGAAAATAAAATCCTACCTACACTAGGCTAATTAAAAATGAGAGATTAGTTAAGTGTAGTCAAATAACCAATGTAGCCATACAAACAATAGTGATAAAAATATGTTATCTTTCAATTTCGCAAATGATAGTCGGGAATATGTATGAACGTGCGAAATTAGTGGTTGAAACTGTAAATTAAGAAAATAAAAAGAAAAACTAAATGAATCTAACCTAGTACTCGCTTGAAACCATCGTTGGATTAGGCGGCTTTCGTAGGCGCGTTGTTCCTCACTCAGATCATGCTATAACTTCTCTTCATCTTCCTCGATCTCCTTTTCAATCAATTGTTCGTCATCATATTCATAAGAGTCTTTAGATTTTGGATCTTCATTATTTTTTGGAGGAGCATTTGAATCATGAACGACATCTACAACATGAATATCATAGAACATAACATGTCATTAAGACTAAAGCTATACAACATATTAATATTACAAGATCAAAGAAAACAAAACATCAATGAAACAACATTCACAATGGACTAAATCTGAAATGCTATACATTGTTCCATTAAGTCCTGGAAATCATTCGTCCATAATTGGTTCCAAGCCAAGATCATTTCACTTACAAAATGCAGATTATTTAAAGTGTTTTTTGAAATCTCATCTTCCTATCTCCTAGGATAGGATAAGATCTCATGAGATCAGAATATTACAAAAATGGAGAGCCTACAACCACTCATAACTGAATTGTTTGTTCTCAAAAATTAATAATTTTTTTTATCTTTTTTACAAAATAAACATGAAAGAGATACTAATCATCTAAATCGAACATGTTCCTCCTCAACAAATCAGCATCAAGATTTACCATGTCCTGAAAACGAAACAGGAACAAGTTAGATAATTTACTAACAACTAATTACTATTTTTTTTATTTAAAAATGACTTGGCTACAAAATCGAAAGATTCTGTAGCCAGTCTTATCTTAGCAAAATAAATCTAATTTTAAACCGATTTGATTCAAACAGATAACATGAATGTAATAATATGGAAAAACTGTTTTACCATTTCAACCAATGACTAAACATGGATCAGAATAGCTCGGAATTGATTATGTCATTAACACTGTCTCCGTTTTTTATCACAATGTTACGTATCTTCTTAAGGCGTTTAGCTTGTCTCCCCGTGTTTTCTCTCAGATTAAGATTTTATTTTCTCAGTAATTCATTGTGGGATGTGAGTGTTTTAATCCGAGCTTGGAGGATGGGAATATCAGTATAGTATCGTTCAATCCAATGTAGGCAAACTTCACATTGCACATGAGAGACGATCTGTTGATGGAGCGTACATTCAATCCTGGTTGTATCAATACTACCTGTTACGTGCTCTTGACCAAACTTAATACCAGTGAACCCATGTTTACCCTCGAGACACGGTGGAAGATTATTAACAAAGTCATATGGTTGAGAGGGATCAGATTTATGACAATCTAGATCTTCTAAAGCCAGGAAGTCTTCAATTTCTGAATCTGAGACCTCATTGACCTCGATCGGGCTGATCGAGCTCAAATGAGGGTTGGATCTATTTCTCAACTTCCTCGAAATTAGCCAACCAGATCTTTTATTCCGGAACCCTAACGCTGCGTGCTTTTGTTTGGACTGTTTGCGAGATTTGTCGACATAGGGTTTCACAATGGCGTTATGGCCAGTATCCAAATTAGGCACAGGAGGTTTAGTCCACTCAAAACCTAAAACATGTTGCTCATGTGGGGATTGACTAGGCATTACCTCATCTGAGGGGTTTGTGGCTGGCTTATTATTCGGACTGTCAAAATGTTTTTTCATCAATGGTTCACCCGAATTATGGGCGTCTACAGAAACGATAGAAACAAAACCATTTCTCAATTAAAATCCATCCCAATAATCACCTATGGTTTTAAAGTGGCGATTTAACAGAATTTTGATCAAGCCGTGGTGGAAAAGACTAGAGTTGAGGTTCTATTTTTTAAACCTTTTAGACATCTTGTACAGGCTTCTCAACAAATAGAAGGGCACACTCAAATGAAAACCTATGAAGTGCATAAGCAACTATATATGATAGAGAAAAACTAGACCATAACGACCTTCACAGGTCACAAGTTGTTTAAGGATCAATAGAAAACCATGCCACCTACGTTTAACCAAACAAATAGGGATACCTTTCTCGCAACAATCAATTTTCCTGGAGATCATGAAGAGGCTCCATGGCACTTCTTCGATTTTTGAGTTCTTGAACCACTTCTAACCGGTGGATGGAAGCCCTATAGCTTCACTGACAAACTCTTCATTTACCTCCAACTGTGTATCTCCAATTTTTCCCCTATACCCATCAAACGCCTATGCAAATTCTCTAGCCACACGAAGGTTATACCCTTCGAACATTTTGATGAAGGCATCCCAGCCCTGACCTTTTAAATCTTCGACTGCATCATCATGAGATAGAAATGCTTGAGAGCCATTCAGCTCTATTCAGACAACATGATCCATTAAAAATATGATTGGACTGTAATAGGGGTGACTCAAGATAGCTCTGGGTTTAGATGGCAGGAGTAAAAGTAACAAATTTGAGAGGATAAAATGGAAACAAACTAAGCGAAACCCCTGCGCAATCATAGTATGAACATCGAGGGTTTGGTTATTGAGGCTTGAGAACTCCTGGTAATGAAAACCGCATGTATAGAGCATGCCAAAAACCCTCAAACCATAATGAAAATCTTATTAATTTACTTTGCCAGCAAAAGGATTAAGTACAGGGTACGATACTTGCGCAATAATTCACATGACTGGAACGACCATAGTTTTTTTTGCAAAGGGTTTAACTATAATAACACAAAAATGTTCATAATTTTAAATGCAAACCAACTAAGTACATAGGAATCATATCAGTATCCAAAACATTCAAAAGGTAATTCATTCAAGTATTAGATTTAGAATGGATATAAGCACAATGACCCTTTAAAAGGAATGTTTTTCATAGGAATGTAATACAAAGCTAAGTTTTTATGTTTGATTCATGCTTTTAGTCATGAAACAAACATGAAACAAAACAAAAACGCAATCTTTAAAGGATTAATGAATAACTATAATAATCCAGAAATTGTCTAAAAAATATACTATTTACAAGATGAGGTGAAGGCAACTACAACAAGTGTCATCTTTTGTTTAAACAACGGAATCGTGTAGGACTGCCAATAGTGGCGACTTACTGGGTGAAGAAGTTATCTCTGCATCACCAGAGAATTCATGTTAGGACAAATCAGAACGGTTGAAAATTAAAGAGCAGTCGATAGCAAGTCAATAATCCCAATCAAACTCAAAAACATCACACAGTCTAGTGTCAGATCTCTTTCTGTCCAAATGCAATATGGTGACAAGTTATAATTACAAGAGAGACGACGTTTGAGATAAATGGCTACAATATTGTCGACAGGGTTGTTGCTTCCAACAGGCATCCATAGCCTCAGCAGGGATGTCAATTAACCACTCTAACACCTCTACCCTTTCCAAGAATTATTAATTCAAGATGAAGGACATTTTATGATTAATATCAAAATTATACCTGATAATTTTCTTTGAACTTGACATTGCTTCGCTGCCAATAGGCCTGTTCAGTACCTCGATGAAGTTGTCTTGGCATCATGCATGCATTTACCCACAACCTGCAGACCTATTCAATATCTTGGCGGGTTTACAGACACTTCCCACAGCTCTCTAGAAGCTATTTACAATTTGACATAAATTTTCTGATCTTCAGAAGAGAGGGGTCATGAAGAAAATTTCAGATTCCAAAACACTTGATATTTTCCAACTTAAATTTTCACTTGACGACCTTCATCATGATCTAAAATTAGTTTTCTGATAAGAATAACTTTTTGAGGACAGGAAGGCATACTTGAATTTTTTTCTTTAAAAACAAGGACAACGTAAATAGCTTTAATGATGATCGTATCTTCTCATGATTATAAAGTGAAACCAAAAAGACTATTTTGAACAGGAAGTTTCTTTTGCTAGTCTGAGTTTTAGCAATTTACACCACTGATACTTTGGAATGACCTTGATTGTTTCTTTATGATGAGACATTCTGGTTTCCTTTCATGAGCTAAATGGTGAAACAGAAATAAATTTATTCAGAAAATAGTGAAAAAAAGCAAAATCAAAAGAACCAAAATCAAAAAAGAAAAAGAAAATAAAAAAAAGAAAAATATGTACAGAGGTGGATCTGGAATCATCAGGAAAAATACCTTTTGAGAGCTTGGCCATTCACCGGAAAAGTGTCTGGCTTTACCTCCAAATTGTGTAGACAGAAAGAGATGGTACCTAGTTTTTCAGATATTACAAACGGTCCCAACCACAAATTTTGGAACTTGGTGTGTTCCCCTTTTCCCTCGTGGGGTTTATCCCATTTCAGAACCAAGTATCCTTCCTCGAAGTTCCTATCTAAATAAGAGTTTGAATCAAACCAGCTTTTTACAATCTATTGATGCTGATCCAACTTCTTCTTCGCTTGTGCTCTCACTTCCTCTAGTTTTAATAATGCGTTAATTCGACTTTCAAGGGGGGGGGCATTCCTCCTCTTGAACTTTCTGCGATAGTTGCAAAGATGGAAGCAGAACATGTGGAAGGAGAATCACTTCTCTTCCATAGACAATAAAGAAAGAGGAATTACCAACAAAGGTTTTTGGTGTCACTCTATCAGCCTAGAGTGCATTAAATAAAGTGTTGTGCCAGTTCTTTTGATTTTCAGAAACTGTCCTCTTGATAATCTTGATCAAATTTTTGTTTGTTGATTATGCTAGGCCATTTCCTTGAAGGTAATAACTGGTAGAATATTTCAATTTAATCCCTTTTTCTAAAGTGAATACATTCATATCCAGGGATAAGAAATAAGATGCGTTATCAAAAACTAAACATTCGGGAATGCTAAATCTAGTAATGATATTCGAATTAAGGAAAGATACTACCTGATTCGTGTTTACCACTTTCAAAGGTGCAACTTCAGACCATCTGGTAAAATAATTTTTTGTTGTAATGATATATTTTTGTTGCTATGAAGAGGAAGGTTTAATTGGTCCTATGATGTTAAGACCCCACTGCTGAAAAGGTGAATCCACAGTAACGGGCTGTAAAGGGAATGCTTCCTTTTTCACCCATCCAGCAGCCTTTTAGCTGATTATAAATTTACGACATAGAGTGTGGGGATATTTAAACAACATGGGACAATAGTACCCAAATCTTAACACTTTGTGAGCAGTGGTGTCTCCACCAAAGTGTCCACCAGCTTCACTTGCATGAAGTTCATATAGTACTTTATCTGCTTCATCTTTTTTCCAAACAACGCATAAGAACACCATCGAAATTATTTCGAAACAAAACATCATTTATTAGCTGGAAAGATGTATATTTTAACCTCAGTTCTCTTCTATTTTTAGGATCAATATGGAGAGTAGATCCATGTGTGAAATAAAATTTAATATCATCATACCAAGAAGTAGCAACAACTTGTGTACAACTGATTTTTTTTTCGTTGTGATGATGTACAGTTGAGATGTTAATTTGATTATCCTATCCTTCAACTGAATTAGCCACTAGTTTTCATAGGCCTTGACCTCTAAAAATTTGTGCAGGAGTTATTTCGAAGTCATACTCTTGTAACAATATCATCCAATTTTCCCATTTTTCACCCAGTTCCTTTTGTACTAACAAGTTTCTCACAATAGGGTAAGGAACGATGACTTTAGTTCTAGATTTCAACAGATATGACCGGAAGTGTTTCACTGCTTTAAAAATATCATACGCCTGCTGATCTACAGCTGGGTATTTCAGTTTATCCCCTTTGAAAGATGATATCATGAAGGCAATGGGTACTTCATTGCTTTCAACATTTTTTTTGTTAACACAACAACATAAGATTGGTTGGAGGCGAAGGTGTAAAGAGTGAAATCCCTAGAGAAATTAGGACTCATCAAGGAAGGAGCTTCTATTATTTCTTTTTTAATAGAATCAAAAGCTAGACTTTCTTGGGGTCCCCAACGATATTGAATATCCTTTTTAATTAAATTTTGTAAGGGCCTTACCATTTCTGATAAACTTGGGACACATCTTCTGATAAAATTAATCTGGCCTAAAAACGACTGCATGGATTTTTTGGAGGAAGGAGGGGGGAGTTTGGAAATAGCTTGATTTATTTCGGGATCGATGATCATTCTGTCATTGGACACTGTGAACCCAAGTAGTTTTCCTTGTTCTACCGCAAATACTGACTTCTTAGGGTTGAGAGATATGTTGTACTTATGACATAGTTCTAGGACAACCCTAAGGTGAGACAAGTGATCTTTCTTGTTTTTAGAGAAAACGGTAATGTCATCAAGATAAACCACTACTGATTGATTTATGAGACCAAGAAAATCAATGTCCATTCCTCTCTGGAAAGTTTCCCCGATGTTCATAAGCCCAAAATTCATCTTCCTGTAGGCATATGTGCCCCATGGGGTACGAAAAGTGGTTTTGAGATGATCTGAGGGAGACATGAGGACTTGGTTGTCTCCCGAAAAACCATCTAACAGAGATAGTCTTTCGGAACCGGACACTTGTTGAATAATTTGTTCCATTGGAGGAACGTGATAATTATATTTATCTAAGGCTCGGTTCAAGTTACGAAAGTTGACACAAAGTCAAATTTCACCAATTTTCTTCCTTACAAGAACTAGATTAGACACCCATTGTGTGTGTCTCACCGAGAAGATTATCTTTTCATTTAGTAATGTATTCAGTTCTTTCTTGATAGTGGGTTCCAATTTGGGGTGCATTTTTCTTAACTTCTGCTGAAAAGGATGAGTTTGTAGTTTCATGGGGATGACATGTTGTATTATATTAGGATCGAATGTTTTCAAACCATGATATGTCGAGGAAAAAACGTCTTTGAATTATTTAAACAATTTTATAAAGGTAGATCATTCTTGCTCGGAGCATCCCATTCCCAAATTGATATTTTGAGGATTGTCCTTAGTCCCTATATTTATCGTCTCATAATTCAAGGAAGAACTGTTTATTTTACAATTAACTGACCCTCTGAATTTATCATGCAAGTCATAAAAATTATCTAATCTTACAATGGATTTGGGAATAGAGTTTACCAGATTAGACGTCGATTTAGGAGATCTAGGATCTGATATTATCGTGAAGTTGTGGAGGTTTTCATTGTGAGTGCCTTCGTCGATGACTACACCTTGGAAGGTGTCCTCCATATGCAAGAAATTGATGATTTGTTGATCATCGTCGAAAACTCGCCAATTGGTAATGTTATCTGGGATCGATGGCTTGAATAATAATTCAACCGGAAATGCATCAGGGAAAAGACCTTCTGTGGGTAATAGTTTCAAGGCGACATTAACCAATAAATCAGCGTCTGAATTATTTAGCCTAGGAATAAAACTAATATTAAATGCTGAATTTGTTTTCATTAAACTCCATACCTCAGTTTGGTAACTTTTAAGATGTGGTGAAAAGAAATGTATGGAATTTCTTACCTACCTGACCACGATTTTAGAATCATCGAATACGATTAAATTTTTTACATCCATATCCAAATCTTTCTTAAGCCCTTGTAGAAGTGCTTCGTATTTGGCGATATTATTAGTGCACTTGAACTCTAATTGACAAGAAATGAAATTCTTGTTACTTGCGGGATCGATGAGTACACATCCTGCACCAGATCCTTCTTTGGATTTGGATCCGTCAAAGTACAATGACCAGATTTGAGCTTCATCAACAGTGTTTGACACACTTGGCAAAGTTGATGACTAAGTACAGGCCATAAGTTCTGATTGTTTCCCTGGATCAATGAAGGGGGAAATTTCGGTCATGAAGTTACCAAAGAAGGTGTTCATTCCCTGCATTTCAAATGAATTAGTAGATGCAGTGAAAGGCTCATTTGCATCATTCAGATCCATCACGGTGTGCTTGAGATAACGCTCACGGTTTATCCTGATTCTATTGGGTTGTCCATTTTCCAGAAACCACAAATGAGACCAATCTGTGGCAAAGTAACCATGCAGCTGCTCAAACCAATCCCTGCTTAAAAAAAAACCATAGACTTCAGGGATAACAACAACAATAATGTCAATAATTTGGTGAACCTTAGGTTTAGAAGATAACCTAACAAGAACATTCTTAAGTTCACCGACTACCTTAATGTTCGTCTGATCAAGCTGAATGATTTTGAGATTAGAAGGTTGAACTTCTATGTTAATATTTTGACAGATAGATAAAGGCATCAAATTCGATGATGCGCCAGAATCGACCATACAATTATGTACATTCCTATTAAAAATTTCGAAAGTTAACAAAAAAGGAAGGACATTTTTACGAACATTAACAACATAATTCTACTTATTTTTTGTCGCTGTCCCTAAAACAGTTTTATCTACATTTGATACAGTTTTTTCAGCTAAATCCCTTTTATCTAGAGGTTCAGATGTTGTTTTAGTAGGGATCTTTTTGGCTATTTTAGAACTAATTTCTGCAATTTTCTTACTGCTAGGATCGTTGTTCTTACTGTTTTTTGTGATACTTTGAAGCATTTTCTGCAAGATAAGAGGAAATTTCAAAAGCTCAAAAACATAAATATTAGCTCTTAGTTTTTTCAGATCTTCAATTAAGTCATATTCTAAAACTGGGGCTGCTAAAATATGTTTTATTTCATCTTGTTTCAATTGTTTTGGAGGCACATTATTACTTACTTCAGAAGAAGGTTTGCTCTGTGCTTTATTTCTTGTGTTGTGAGAATGGATAGTTTCAAAGTTTGCTTGGAAAATGTTGTCAGAAAAGTGTCTGAAGATATTGGGAGATGAATCTTCTTCTTCTGGTATTTCTTCCTCAACTATGTCTTCAGAACTTTCAGGAGGAACAAAATTATCATGTGCTTCAAGAATAGTTTGCAAAGCGTACTGCAAGATTTTGAAATTGAGACCTTCAGTGGTCGGGTTTGGTCGATTGGGAGGAAAAGGTTTTCTGAAAGGAGGTTTAAAACTCCCCTTGCTTGAGTATGCCTCCTCGGCTAATCTCTTCAAGTCCACGACTTGATTTGATAGTTTTTGGAAAGATTTCTGCAAGCTTTCTAAGTCTAAAGTTTCAGGTTGACTTTTGGCTTGGGGAGGCCTAGTAAGGATCTCTATTTTCTTTTTAGAGGATGAAGTTGTTTCAGCTTCACTATTGAGATTATCTTTTAAGCTTAATATATCCTTTTTGATTTGTCTTGCCTCCTCAAAGGCTTCTAGTAGTGTGTTCTTCTTAGACATTTTGACCCAAATTGCTATGTTGTTGTGTAGATATTTGGTGTAATATGCAACAATTAGACTCTCAGCGGGCATTGAACCTGTGGGAATTTTATTCTTTAACGTAAGGAATCTCGGGTTAAAATCTTTTACTTTCTCCTTAAGGTTCATTTTTAGGCTGGAGAGCTCCATAACCAAGAATTCAGGATATTTATCATCTCCAAACTTCTCTAAGAAACAGGTTTCAAACTTGTCCCATGAGACAATGGTTTGGGGCTGCTGGGCAAAATACCATATGGAGGCATTTCCCTCAAATGTATAAGGAAAGAGTCTACACACTACATCTTTGTGCTCTACATTTCGAAGCCTAATGGCCAACATAAACTTCTTTATGTGATCTTCAGCAGATTGTTTAGAATCTGGATCAAATTTAGGCAACCATTTTTCTGGGTGTTTTGGTAATGGGTGTTGAGGTCTAGGTACATCCATGGCATATTGATCGAGCCAAGGTCTGGCGGGATTGTTTTGGCTTTCCATTGGTGTGGGTGGTGTTGAAGGCTGATATGATTCAAATGAGGAACTGCCTTCATCAGATGAATCTCCTCCTGAAGAGGATGGAGATGAATCAAGTGGGGAAGGTGGGATACCAGATCCTCCAACTCCAAGAGTAGGTGTTTTGGCGGGATCTGTAGTAATATCTCCCAATGGATTTGAGAGTAGACCAATGCCTTCAAGTTGTTCTCATATATCCGAGAAATCTAAGGGCTAATTAAGTGGACTTCCAAGTTGTCTGATCCTGGCCAAAGAACTATGTGTCCTTATCAACGATTGACGAACAATTTATTGGACGTCAGGCCCTTGAGGAGCTGGTGTTACTGGTTCGACGGGAAACTCAGGATTATTGTTTGAGGTAGTTGTTGTTTCAAGCGTAACATTTTATTCTAAGTGACTACGCGTTACGATATGGGAGTGAGTGTGTGGGGGAGGATTATTGTGACTTCCACGTGCCATCAATTAAAATCAAGCCCTCCTTCTAGCGCCATTTGTTGATGAGCATAAGTGACTGCCCATCAACTGGAAGAACAAGTCCGGTCTGGAGTTGTCTAAATAACCCAAGCCGTTTGAGGTAACTTGTTCTGACGAGTTTAATGCCTCTGTTACCCAATCTAAGGTCCTAAAATAAAGAAAGGGAATAAACTAACTAATGTTAAAACTATATAAAGAAAGGGAATAAACTAACTAATGCCAAAAACTATAACATATATATATATATATATATATATATATATATATATATATATATATATTGAAATGTATTAGAAGTAGAGAAAGAAACATAAAATATCACGCATGAACAAACTTTTACAAGCTTCTAATTTTAAATGGAAACTTATTTACAGGAGAGAGATATATATATATATATATATATATATATATATAGTATTGTAAATGCATTAGAGTAGAGAAAGAAAACATAAAAATATCACGTATGAACAGACTTTACAAGATGTAAGTTTTAATGGAAACTTACAAAATCAATGTAAAGATAATTGTTTTTTGAGAAGCAAATAAAGAAAGAACATTTTTATATTTTCTTTTTTCTAATTTTAAATCTAACAAAACTTGAATTGACTAAGTTATGAAACAAAGATGTACAGATGGTCAAAGCCGATCTAAAATTTCATGTTTCACTAATACATAAAATAACAGAAATTAGAAGCAGGTGAAGCTAACCTAATATTAGTTTGTTAAATGTGCCTGTGCCTCTGTATGAACCAAGAGCATCCAACTGCCCCACCTATGAAAGAAATCTGCAGTAGGCTTATACTAAATTTTTCCCAAATAAATTCAAGGAATATATTGGCAACCGTGATTAAAAAAAACAGAATAGGAAACACATATTAATTTAGTGATCTTATAATTTTGAATGATTACAGTCAGAGAAATATTTATGTAACACATTCATTTTATCTCTCAATTAAACATCAAAAAAAAAATATTGATATTAAAATTGATGTGATGATCACAGTCACAACATATGGAACAACAAATAATGAACGACACCTACAGCATGAATATCATATAACATAACATGTCATTGAGACTAAAGCTATACAACATATTAATATTCCAAGATCAGAGAAACCAAAACATCAATGAAACAACATTCATAGTGGACTAAAGCCGAAATGTTATACGTTGTTCCATTAAGTCCTGAAAATCATTCGTCCATAATTGGTTCCAGGCCAAGATCATTTCACTTACAAAATGCACAGTATTTAAAGTGTTTTCTGAAATCCCATCTTCCTATCTCCTAGGATAGGATAAGATCTCATGAGATCAGAATATTACAAAAATGGAGAGCCTACAACCACTCATAACTGAATTGTTTCTTCTCAAAAATTAATAAAGTTTTTCTTTTTCTTACAAAATAAACAGGAAATAGATACTAATCATCTAAATCGAACATGTTCCTCCTCATCAAATCAGCATCAAGATTTACCATGTCCTGAAAATGAAACAGGAACAAGTTAGATAATTTACTAAAAACTAATTACTAATTTTTTATTTAAAAATGACTTGGCTACAGAATCGAAAGATTCTGTAGCCAGTCTTATCTTAGCAAAAGAAATCTAATTTTAAACTGATTTGATTCAAAAAGATAACATGAATGTAATAAGAGGGAAAAACCATTTTACCATTTCAACCAATGACTAAACATGGATCAGAATAGCTCAGAATTGATTATGGCATTAACACTGTCTGCATTTTTTTATCACAATGTTACATGTCTTCTTAAGGCGATTAGCTTGTCTCCCCGCGTTCTCTCTGAGATCAATATTTTGTTTTTTCAATAATTCATTGTGGGTTGTGAGTGTTTTAATCCGATATTGGAGGATGGGAATATCAGTATAGTATCGTTCAATCCAATGTATACAAACCTCACATTGCACGGGAGAGACGATCTGTTGATGGAGCGTACAGTCAAGCTTGGTTGTATCAATACTACCTGGTACGTTCCCTTGACCAAGCCTAATACCAATGAACCCATCTTTACCCTCGAGACACGATGGAAGATTATTAACAAAGTCATATGGTTCAGCAGGATCATATTTATGACAATTTGGATCTTCTAAAGCCAGGAAGTCTTCAATTTTTGAATCTGAGACCTCATTGACCTTGATCGGGTTGATCAAGCTCAAATGAGGGTTGTCTCTATTTCTCAACTTCCTCGAAATCAGCCGAATAGATCTTTTATTCCGGAACCCTAATGTTGTGTGCTTTTGTTTTGACTGTTTGAGAGATTTTTTGACATAGGGTTTCATAGTGGTGTTATGGCTAGTAACCAAATTAGGAATAGGAGGTTCACTCCACTCAAAACCTACATCTTGTTGCTCATGTGGGGATTGACTAGGCATTACCTTGTCCAAGGGGTTTGTGGTTGACTTATTATTCAGATTGTCAAAATGTTTTTTCATCAATGGTTCACCCGAATTAGGGCCGTTTATAGAAACGGTAGAAACAAAACAATTTCTCGCTAAAAATCCATCCAAGCAATCACCTATGGTTGTCAAGTGGTGGGTTAACAGAATTTTGATCAAGCCGTGGTGGAAAAGACTAGATTCGAGGCTCTGTTTTTTATACCTTTTAGACATCTTGTACAGGCTTCTCAGCAAATAGAAAGGCACATTCAAATGAAAACATATGAAGTGCATAAGAAACCATATATGATAGAGAAAAACTAGACCATAACGACCTTCATTGGTCACAAACTGTTTAAGGATCAATAGAAAACCATGCCACCTACATTTAACCAAAGAAATAGGGATACCTTTCTCGCAGCAATCGATTTTCTTGGAGATCATGAAGAGGCTCCATGGCACTTCTTCGATTTTTGAGTTCTTGAACCACTTCTGACCGATGGATGGAATCCCTATAGATTCACTGAAAAACTCTTTAGTTACCTCCAACTGGATATCTCCTATTTTATCCCTATACCCATCAAACATTTGTGCAAACTCTTTAGCCACACAAAGGTTATACCCTTCAAACCTTTTGATGAAGGCATCCCAACCCTAGCCTTTTGAATCTTCTAATGCATCATCACGAGATAGAAATTATTGAGATCCATTCGAATCTATTCGGACAGCAGGAGCCATTAAAAATATGACTGGACTGTAACAAGGGTGACTCAAGATAGCTCTGGGTTTAGATGGCAGGAGTAAAAGGAACAAATATGAGTGGATAAAATGAAAACAAACCAAGTGAAACCCCTACACAATCATAGTATGAACATCAAGGGTTTGGTTATTGAGGCTTGAGCACTCCTGGTAATGAAAACCTCGTGTATAGAGCATAATAAAAACCCTCGACCCATAATGAAAAGAATATTAATTTACTCTTCCAGCAAAAGGATTAAGTACAGGGTACGATATTTGCGCAATAATTCACATGACTAGCACGACCATAGTTTTTTTTGCAAAGGGTTTAACTATAATAACTCAAAAATGTTCATAATTTGAAATGCAAACCAACTAAGTACATAGGAATCATATTAGTATCCAAAACATTCAAAAGGTAAGTCATTCAAGTATTAGATTTAGAATGGATATAAGCACAATGACCCTTTAAAAGGAATGTTTTGCATTGGAATGTAATACGAAGCTAAGTTTTCATGTTTGATTCATGCTTTCAGTCATGAATAAAACATGAAACAAAACAAAAACGCAATCTTTAAAGGATTAATGAATAACTATACTAATCCAGTAATTGTCTAAAAAATATAGTATTTACAAGATGAGGTGAAGGCAGCTACAACAAGTGTCATTTTTTGTTTAAATAATGAAATCATGTAGGACTGCCAACACATCAGAGTCGAGGTTTCCCCATGACTACATTTCACCAAGGAAGGAGGATGCCCCACTAGTAACATTGTAGAAGAGTCCATAATACGAAATTGTGACTCCTGGCATCCAAAACGAAGTCATCGTGGATGAAGACATGATAGGGAGAGTGTCTTAGCTCAAATATGTGGACCATGATTTTACAGACATGAAAAGGTTCCCTGAACTTGTGCCACACCACTATTTGGAAATGAGGATAGATCCAACAATGAACCAAAGCATACGTTTTCCAAAGGTATGGGAAAGAGGACTGGAGTGAGCATGCATACTAAACTTGTTCTACATTCCACATTTTGGTCGGAGCAATGAGGTGAATGTATGCATCAATTTTCTCTTAACTTGTGTGTATGGAGGATATTTATGTTTGGACAGGACAATCATGATATATACATACTTGATTGGAAGGATCACAAGATTACCAACACAGGGAAAAGATCCAAACTCGTTGTTTGCAGACAAGAAAACTGACAAGACTCTGTCAGAGGGAATGCGGGAAAAATTTCATACATTTATAGGTGTGCGTGATTTGGATGTGTCGAGCATATGTGACCCAATAGTAAGGCTTGCAATGTAGGAATTGGAGTGCAATTTACTGAGGAAATGAAGAAAATACCAAGTGTCAGCGGGAGTGATAGTTCCAACGGAGAAGTGCATTGAAGGGGTCTTAATGAGCTAGCCACCTTACTTATTGAATTGATTCCTCCTCGACTACATAGAAGCACATGATAGGGGCATGGAGTTCCATTTTCCATGGCTACTAATTATGATTGTGTTCACAACATGGTAAGAGCCGGAGGATGTGCAGTTCTTGGGACTCAGAGGTAAACCTTGTTTAGAAGCTAAGCACCAAAAATTCTAGTACACATTTAATAAAAGAAGACAGATTCGACATTGCATTAGGAATACCACACATTTCACAACAAGTAGTAGACGCATACACCCCGATTGTGTGGTTCAGGGTACACCGATGCCATATCTATGTACAAGAAAAGAAGGACCCAAGAGAGGAATGGATCCAGACAAAGTATACAATCACAAAAGAAGATATCCACCTGATCATGTAGGATTGGAATCCAGAGTGGAAGATTATAGCAGATGAAACAGAGACAGAACACTAGAAAAATGACACAAATGAAATGGTGATGAACAGGGTAATGGACCGGGTGATGAACAGGGAAGAGATGCAAAAAAAGCGTAGGAAACAGACCCAAAATTCGGAGAGAAAATGAAATTTAAGGGTAAGGGGCCAAGAATAGTTGCATGTAAGAAGATGAAATCCCAAAAGGTATCACCTAACTATACTCCGACATATGATGATGTCAATAGAATAGGCTATTAGGTGAAGGATGTCGCAAATGAAGCAATTGAACAAACGCCATGCAAACAAGAAGATATGCACCAAAAGGTGCAGGCACAGTTAACAAAATTGCATCAGCGCTTGGAAGCAACAAGGATAATACCAGATCATAGATATGATGATAGACCATCAACAAGTATGACTAGGGAAGCGGGGGCTACCATGTCTTATTTTTCAAAGATGGAAACATGACATACAGTGTTGAAGATCTCATTCGATGTGATTGAGTTTCCAACACCCGAGATGCATGAGAAAGTACAACAACTAAGCCACCTGGAATTAGTCATTTGATGGATGCCCACAACAATACTATAGGGGTTGCACATCATTATTGCACAGGAGATATAGTTTCATGCATAATCAACATCAACCGAATTGGAAAAGGTAGCAGCGGAGAAGACATAGCTTCAACAAGAGTATACAACTACTTTAAAGGAGAAGAGTGAGGTTGAGGAAAGGGCTGAAGGATAATGAAAGAGAAGAGTGAGGTTGAGGAGAAGGCCGAGAGAGTATTGAAGGAAAATGATGAGTTTGAGCAGCAGGCAGAGTGAATACAATAGGCCATCCAAAAACTCTACAAGGATATTCGAGAAATGTCGATGGTGGTGGAAGCCACACTTGAAGAACAAGTCTCAAACATCGGGGAAGTCATTAAAGGCTTCCTTACCGTGATCAAAGACTTGGAATCACGCAGTAAACTAGGGATTCCATTGGAGGGAAAGGCATAGAGAGAAAGAACCGTTATGACTGCAGTAAAAAATATTAATAAGTTGGATGAGGAATGCACGAAGCTATGTGAAGAAAGCACGCAGATTTGGAAAAATTTGATGGAGGATCCATAGATGAAGGCGGTGGAAGCTAGATTAAGGGATGTGTAGGAAAAGGCACATAAGGCTTCAGAGAACATAAGTACGTTTCCACCAACTAATCATATGGTTGTCATCCTATCACAAAGGAAGTCATACAATGAAATAGAAAGATAAGGGACCAACAAATATTCTCCAAAAACGATTAATATCGTTGCAGGATGAAGCAATAAGGGTAATAGGGGAATTGGAAACAATGTAGGGAAAGTTAAAGCAAGAAACACATGACAATTGAAAGAAACTCATGATCTTAACTGCATAAGTCGTAGAGGATATTTTATAACAAGAAGTAGAAATCAAGAAAGAAGTCACGAAAACAAAGGAATCCTCCCAAAAGTTCATGCAAACATGGAGGGGCAGGACACAACAGGTCTAAGTGGCTCGGGACAAGCCACAAGTGAGTGTTGGTGGGATGTTGAACAAGCGGTTTGAGGAATGAAGAATGATGGCACGCACAAAAGAAGTTAGGCATGAAAAAGAAGATAGATGCACAAAAGCACGAAGGACAACAAAAGAAGGAAAAACATGCTCGAACAATGAGTCAGCATGAGTTGTCACAGGATTTTGGGGATGAGTGAGTAGGGTTTTGAGCCCTAAATCATATGTATAAATATGTAATGGGTCGGGTAGAGTAGGTTTTTGATGCTGAGCGAATAGTTGGTTGTTCACTGAGAGTAAAAGAATAGATTGAGAATGAGAGAGAGAGAGAGAGTTTATTTCTGAAGGTATATAGAGATTTTGTAGAGAGAAGCTTTCCCTACAGAGAGGCTAGGTAGGATGGAGAAGTACATCGTGATGTATCTATTGTAAGCGTAGTGTGCAAACCTAAGATGAATTTCAAAAGAATAATAAAGAATACAAACGTTGTGGACATATCCCAAAGTTTGGGTGAACCACGTTAAACTATGTGTCTGAATGTCTTTGTATGTGATTGTTCATGAATGTTTTATTTATGCATAACTAGATCTAGATCTATTTATTAGTTGATTGATGTGTAGTAAAGATGAATGTTACAGTGAATAGTTTATTTTTTAATCTGTGTCACAAGGATGTTGCATAATTAAAGTTTACTAATTAATCATGGGAAAAGGAACAAAGAATATAGAGCACAAAGTAGATAAGTAGGAATGAATATGATAAGGGCCTCACATCCCCTCATCCCTGTAGAAACTCGGTTCCTACATCCCCAATAGATGCCTCAAGTGAGAGTTCACTTGCATCCAGGTGATGTTGAAAGGGTCGGTGTCTAAAGGGTTTGTTGGTAGAGTAAATTGAACCTAAGGTCTTACAATTGCGCACCAACAATGCCCTACCAAAGAATTATTCTTTGAATGTTGTGAATGGTTCTGAGAATAGATTTCAAAGTTGCTAAAGAAGAGAAGAGGTATTGGGATGTCCTAGAAGATGGATTTCAGGAGGATGAGGAGGACAACAAGGTTAAGGGAACGAAACATACAGGAGCTAAGGCGATGTTTCAAGGAGTCAATGAGGGGATCCCAGGAGATATTAAGCAAAGCATTATCAATGAGAGGGATACCCAAGTATTTGGAAGGAAGGGAGCTTTGAGTGAAGCCAATAATCTGAGTAATATGAGTTTGGATGGGCTCATGGGTGTTGAAAAAGAATATTTATGATTTTTCCAAGTTGACGGAGGTACCCGAGTTAACACTAAAATCATCAAGAATGCACTAGATTTTAAGGGCTTTCCTAGTAGTGGGAGACCCCATCATCATAGTATCATCCACAAATTGTTTGTGTGAAGCGGGAGGTTGAAGGACAGATAAGGGGAGGCCTTGGAGAGAGCCATTTGCAATGGAAGCTTTGATGTAGAGGCTAAGGCCTTCCGTCATAATGATAAAAAGGAAGGGAGAGAGGGGATCCCTTGATGAATACCACAGGATGGGGAAAAGGTTTTGAAGGGAAATCCATTAACAAGGATGGAAAATAAGGGGGAAGAAGTGAGGTTGAGAACCCAATTAACCCAATCCCTATTGAAACTAAATGCAAGAAGGAGCTCTTTCATGTATTTCTAGCTGAGGGTGTCAAAATATTTTGACATATCTAATTTGATTAACATCCATGGGATCCGAGAGGATTTGAGAGAATGTATTACTTTGTGAGGAAGGATCATACTATCTAAAATTTGACACTCCTCTACATAACTAGATTTCTCATTAGAAATAATTAAAGGAAGAAGAGGCTTGAGTCTAAGAGTCGTTACCTTGGTGATGAGCTTGTATATTACATTGTAAAGAGAAATGGGTCTGAATTGTTTTGGATGTGAGACTATGTCTTCCTTGGGAATGGAAGTGAGGAACGTGGCATTGAGAGATGGAAGGACCTCATGAGTGCATTGAGAGTCCTCTACAAGTTGTCAAACCTCTTCCCAAACCACCTGCCAACAATGATGGAAGAAATCCATTATGAAACCATCTGATCCATGAGACTTTCTTGCCGACATTTCCTTCATTTCTTGATCCACTTCCTTAATTGTAATCGACCTAAGGAGGGAAACATTCTGATCCTCAATGATGAGAGCTAGGATGTCTTGAATTATTTTAACTATTATTGTTGATCTGTCTAGACAAGGGCCAAGGATCAATTAAAATTTTTCTATAATAGTTGACAAGCTTCTTTTCCATATCCTCATGATCCAGGATTGGTTGTCCTTGATTGTTCTCCAATCAAGTGATCTGATTTATATGATGTCAATGAATCATTGAGCGGTGAAATAATTTAGTATTCTTCTCTCCTTCCTTGAGCAATTGAAATCGATATTTATGCCATCAAAGCATCTCTTCCTGCACATATATCTCTTCCATTTGTTTCTTTAACTAACTTTCTTCATCTTGTAATTCTTTAGAGCCACATTGCAAGACAAGTTTTTGATGTACCTCTTTCATTTTCTACTCTAAGTTCTATTGTTCCTGGAATATGTCCCCAAAGACATTCTTATTCCATTCTCTAATATGGTGTTTCAAGTTCTTTAGATTTTGTTGAAATATGTACATCAAGGTACCTCTGGAAACCGCTGCATTATGCCACCATGTGGGAGCATTCTCTTGAAAGTCGAGGTGCGATAACTAGAACTTCTCAAACCGAAAAGGCTTGTTGTGAGGCGATCCAATCGATTCTATCCATAATTGAATGGGCCAATGGTCGGATCCAAAGATAGGAAAAATGCTTACCTCCATGAGAAGGTTATCCAACATTATTGGCTCTGAGATTAAGAATCTATCTAACTTATAGGCTATTTGATGTGAACCAAATCTTCTATTGGACCAGGTATGGACTCCCTCTCTAAAATCCAATTCAATCAAGCAAAGGGAGTCAATATGATTTATAAAATCCCTAATATCAAGGTCCAAGCGCCTAAGACCTCCGTGCTTTTCCTCTAGAGATAAAATGATGTTAAATTCCCCACCTAGGATCCACAATATGTTTCCTATGAAGTCACCCAGGCGTGCTAGGTTATTCAAAAAGACCTGTTTCTCCGGGAGAGACTGTGAACCATATGCATAGATTATTGTCCTCATTTTGTTTGTTCCAATAGCACGATAAGAGGCAGAGATAGTCCAATTTGTTGAGAAAAAATTATGCACAACCACCGTGGTTGGATTCCATGAGATGAAGATACCTCTAACTTCTCCTCTTGAGTTATTAAAAATATATCTTCCTTGCTTCCAACATGTAGAGAGAATTCCCTCAACAACCTCGTCTACACATTTTGTTTCTTGAAGAAGTAGTATATCTGTATTTTAATATATGATACTTTTTCAAAGGATCCTCTGTTTGGTCCTTCCATTGAGGCCTCAAATGTTCCACAACACAACCTTCATGAGGAATAGGGATTGGGGGAATAAAAGAAGTTGTCTGAAAGATTTTGAATCTGTCTTGAGTTGACCATATAGCTTCCTATCTCCAGGATTAATTTCTAGGTAGATTTTCTACCTCATTTTCCTCCCTCTTTAGCTGGATTGTAAAGATCCTTGTGCACATCAGAAAGAATACCCAAACCCCCACTCGATCTAGAAGTAGCTCCAGCAGTAGAGCTAAGGTAAACTTTGTGAACTTTTCATAACTGATTCAGAGGAATTGATTGAAGTTCTTTCTTACGATATGCTTCCTCAAGATGCACTAAGTCTATCTTAGCTAGCTCCTTCTCATCCCATTCCATTTATGTCTCTCCTCCTTCACCTGAATCAGGATCTTCCCCCGACGGAGCTTGAGAAGGCAAGGTGGTAATTTGTTCGAGAGCAAGCTCCTAGATTTCCTTGGATTTTTTCTGTGCAATTCCCTTGTTCAAGCTAGGGGGGACCTCCTCTAAAATGAGAGAATTGGGAAGTTGATTTAGGATCTCAAAATAATTACTAGTGGATGGAACCAATGGAGGCATGAAAGGGGGTGGGTTCTTCTTGGTTTGATGTCTTTTCCCTAGGACAAGTATAAAACCCTCTTTGGGTTTTTCTGGGATGGCTACAGTTAGACTAGGAGAAGCATTAAGGGGGTAGTATCAGAAGAGATGTCCATGCTCATGACAATTGCAACATCTAAAGGATATGTGTTCATAGTCAATGGTTTGATTCCATTCCTCATCTTGGTATTCCAGGGTGATGGAACCTGGAAGGGTCTTAGAAATATTCATACACACAGATATGCATGCGAAGGAAGTATATCATCATTGTCTCATGGACTCAACTGCTTTGATGTAGATGCCCAAGGTGTTTCCTATTCCAACGAGGATTTCACAAAGCCAAAACTATTGTGGGAGAGAGTATAATATGATCCATACATGGGAATAGGTGTTGGATTACTGAGGGGGGGGGGAGTGAATCAGTAATAGAGAAATCTAATCCTTTTGAACCATATAATGCAAGTGTTATATCAATGTATCACTATCATCCAATATTTGCAGAGTAGATAAGCAATGAACAAATGAAAAATCATACACATACACAGTACACCAATGTTTTTACGTGGAACCCCAAAGTGGGAGAAAACCATAGAATTTTTTTTCTTAAATGTCTTGAAGAATTACATTCATTGGAAGCACCAACTTCCTTTGTTTTCCAGTTATAACTGGAAGGAGGCTCCAATCCCCTAGTTTCTTAGGCTACAACCTGAGGGAAGCTCCAACTCCCCAATTCTATGGATACAACCAGAAGGAGGATACAACCCCCTATGTTCTCTGGCTACAATCAGAAGGTGTCTACAACCACACGTCCTTGTTATAGGATAAATCCGTAAGTGCGGACACAAACCAATCTCCCTAGATCCACCTGGTATCTAGAACAAAACATGACAAAATAATACACTTTCCCTAGATCTAGCCTATTGAATGAACTAAGAGATAAGGGTTATGGACATACCTTATGAACGCTTTCCTTAGATCTCTGTTGTTCCAAGATTTTCTCCAATGCTCTCGTTCCGTCCAGATCACAACAAAATGAACCAATCGAAGTAAAGGCAAGTTAAGATGTTCAATGACTAGTCTATACATATGATCAAGGAATTATGTAATAAAGTGACATCATCTTTATGGGAAAGGGACATATTACTGTATTGAATTAGTTGAAAGTGAAACTTACAACCTGAGCCTTGATGTCATAGGTCTCCTTTCGATGGCTTCTAGTTCTGACACACACACTTTCTCATGCATGAAGAAAATCAACTACTTGTGATGACCTTGTTGTTGTCTCTTGCTGTTGTAGCATCAGTCCTCCATACAATCTTGCACTAGTTTTCTAATCAATCCCTTGCTAACTTGCTGCTTGCTGAACTTAACTTTTTCCATGAGCAATCTCCTCAATATATAGGAAGAGATAGATTAGTTACTTGGATAGGGAATGATCCCAAGATATCTGGAATGCCAGCACCTGAATAACCATTCGAAAACCAACTCATCCTTCTAGAAGATTACCTTCTAGAAGGTTCGAGATCTTTATCTTTTTCCCCTTTAAGAGCATGTTCGCACCCTAACCATGAGTACAGTGCGAGAAGTTCGCACCCCAGCTTAAGGTGGCCTGCGGGAATCAGGTATTCTCGCAGGAGAATATATAAGTAGCCTGCGAACATGTTTCAAAATGTGAGTTCTGGAAGAAGACAACTGTAACTTTTCTCAGGAAAGTATTCTTGGTAAATAGCTTGATTTTCCATCATCATGACATCATCATGACCTCATCACAATGACCAAATTTGTGGATAACAGAATTCCCCCCAAAGTCTGAGAGCGGAACCAGTGACAGTCGATAGACTTTGTAAGCTGCATGTGTGTGTCAAGAACCAAAAGCACATCTAATCAGAGACCTGCAAACATCCAAGCATCAACAGAATATCATGTATATCAATTCCAAGGTAGGAATTCCCATACTCAGATCATAGATTGATGACAATCGTAAACCAAAGTCATGGCCACCAATCATACACTGTGGATCCATGCCGTCACTATATAGCACAACCACCTGAATACACTGTGGATCTATGCGAAAAATTTTCAGTCAAGATGACATAGCCACAAATCATACACAGTGGATCTATGTGTCACAAATCATGCATACTCCATCGCAACCTGGATCACAAAGATAATATCCGGGGTCTTCAATCTCGTTGCCCAAAGTACGAATCTGACCATGTGATTACATGTGTCGAAGTCGAACATGGTAGAAACCACTTGATTACTGGTCATTGATGTATACCGTTAACAAGTGCGAGGGAAATCACCATTAATGCCAATGACTCCCAAGGTACTATAGTACAATCTGTCGATTGTGAATAAATGAGTTGATGTCGAACACTCGACATAATCTCTTGATCAAGGGTTAATGATGTAAACCCACTGTCGAAAGCGAGAAACTTGCCATTGAGGCATGCAAGCTTCAAGGTACTAAATAATTTCTAAGTCTTAATTCTGGATAATGTGCTGAAGTCGACAGAACAAGAATCATCACAGGAGGGCCTTGATGTATCCCACATCAGTGACACAAAATGAGTAACAAAGTTTGAAAATGAGACAGAGCATGTGACAATTGGACTTTGGACACAGGGAAGGCCGACACAGAATGAAAATATAACTGCAGATGGCTGACTCAAAAGAGGTTTGGACTGCTCTCGAACATATGGATGACACGACCAATGATTTGGCAGCATTGACTCAAAGACGACACATGGAAAGACCTTGCTATTGAATCAAATGAGAGACAAATGGATTTCCCAAACCGACTTCAAATGATGAATAGGGGGTGTCATGTTCAAGAGCGACACTTACTGCCAATTAACAAAAAGATGAAACATATCCCTTTCCCAAATTCCCCCCCACCATTTCTGGCAAGTACCTCTTTATTTTTACGCAAGCTTGAAGAGGATCACATATGCTT
>SNQJ01S0012545.1:448266-465251 GCA_010110895.2 Picea sitchensis
CTAGTTCTGACACACACACTTTCTCATGCATGAAGAAAATCAACTACTTGTGATGACCTTGCTGTTGTCTCTTGCTGCTGTAGCATCAGTCCTCCATACAATCTTGCACTAGTTTTCTAATCAATCCCTTTCTAACTTGCTGCTTGCTTAACTTAACTTTTTCCATGAGCAATCTCCTCAATATATATGAAGAGATAGATTAGTTACTTGGATAGGGAATGATCCCAAGATATCTGGAATGCCAGCACCTGAATAACCATTCGAAAGCCAACTCATCCTTCTAGAAGATTCCCTTCTAGAAGGTTCGAGATCTTTATCTTTTTCCCCTTTAAGAGCATGTTCGCACCCTAACCATGAGTACAGTGCGAGAAGTTCGCACCCCAGCTTAAGGTGGCCTGCGGGAATCAGGCATTCTCGCAGGAGAATATATAAGTAGCCTGCGAACATGCTTCAAAATGTGAGTTCTGGAAGAAGACAATTGTAACTTTTCTCAAGAAAGTATTCTTGGTAAAGAGCTTGATTTTCCATCATCATGACATCATCATGACCTCATCACAATGACCAAATTTTTGGATAACAGTCCTTGCCTCATCCAACCGCCCTAATGTATAAGTAGAATGATGGAACCACTGTCACACTATCACTGTGAGATATACTGTTGTAAACTTGTACCAATCAACCTGCACCAAACAACCTGTACCAATAACCTGAACCATGCATCAACCATGCATCAACCTGTACCTCAACCTGTACCATAAACAAATGCATCAACCATGCACCAACCTGTACCAAACAACTTGTAATCAACTTATGCCATAAACAAGTGCATCAACCATGCACCAACCTGTACCTCAACCTCAACCAAAATACCTCATTAATTTCATCATCTAAATCTGATTTGTAACTCTGTAATAGACCTGGTGTATATGATCACATACTTGCAAACCTTCCTTAACTTAACAACAAGAGACTAGCATTTTCATCAAACTTTACTTTAGTCTCACATGACTAGTTTTGGATTAGTCCACAACCCTAACTTGAAATAATCATAACTATGTACATGTAATGAGTAAAGATCTTAAAATAGTACAAAATGTTCTTCAGTTTTTTTTATGCAATTCCTCTGGGTGTCACTACTTAGAACCTCTCAAAAAATGAATTATAGCAAAAATGACATACCTTGTTGAATTTTGGCTTATTCTAGAGAGAGAAATTTTAGAGTGTGCCCCGCACAGAATATTTGTTGTATGGATATGAAAATTATACACATAATACTACGGACTATACTGTAACCAACACATTTGGTCTTACTGAATTTGGATCTGTTATTAAGAAGTTATGGCGTTTTTACCCAAAACACCTATTTTAGACTAGTTTCAGGACTATCCACAAACCCTATTTTCCACGTTGTGTAACTCCAAAAATACAATGATCCACAAGCTTAAATTCGTACCACAACTACTTGGATATGTTTTCTCAATGGCCTCCCAATTTCAAGGTTTGAATCATTCTATAAAAAACGTTGTGAAAATGGTGAGATGACCTGTAAATAACATACCTTAGAAAGCATCATGAAAATAATTTATCCTCCCTTGAATTTCGGCCTTCTTTACTTCACCTTCCGTCTAAAATTTGTCTTAGATATCCTTTGGTTACCTTAGTCACCTGTATTTATTAAATATACTCAAGTGTGATTTAAAATGAGAGAGCCTTGCCTCTTATTTATACTCTCCAAGTGGCTTCCTTAGAAGCATCTTCTAGGCAACTTTGCCCACATAGTCACATATGTCCAACTTTGCCCAATTTTCCACTTTTCCATGTATCCAATAGCCACTTGACCACTTAACCCATTTTCCTCATTTTAGGGTTAGCTTTCTTATAGCCACTTTCCATAATTAGAAAGTTCTCCATTTACTTTATTATTTAAATAATCCTCCTTGACTTTGTCGCTTCACTTTATTATTTAAATAATCCTTTTTGATTTGGTCACTTCACTTTATTATTTAAATAATCCTATTTGACTTTGTCACTTCACTTTATTATTTAAATAATACTCTTTGACTTTGTCACTTCACTTTATTATTTAAATAATCCTCTTTGCAAGCACTTTGACTTCTTTGACCTTTTGGGGTTTCAAGCCAATCATATGAGGGTCCTTCAACTTTGTAAGGCCATAAATGTCAAACCGTGAGGAGTTATGTGACGTTCCACATACCACCAGAAATGGAATGAAATGTACTATCCATATAGAATAGTATTGCCTACAAATATATCAAAACTCATACAATTATACATCAAACAAACTTGGGTCCATTACCCAAACCTCTGTGCTATCGGAATTCGCTACCGAACTTTCTTCAAGGGATGACATCAATGACAACCAACCAAGTTAATAAAAAATCTCCTCCTTTGGCATTGATGGAAACACTCTGATGCAATATTGAAATCGTATCACCCATGCTCCCCCTGCAACCATGTCTACATCTATGTGACCAACACTCCCACTAGAACCATGCGTCTGTCCTATGCATCTGATAAATCTCTCCCCCTTTTTCATCAATGGCAAAGGTATCTTTCCATTCGGGTCTACTCCCCCTAACTGACTCGTCTGATCTCCCAACCTGAACTATCCTCTTTATGGTGCTTCCTCGTGTACATATAAGACATATAAGATAAGCATTCAAAAGCATTCATTTTGGAGTAGAAATAACTCTGAGTCTCTGGCCACTTGTTCTTTTGTGCCCACATATTCAACTCTGATGTTATTTTCTACAACCTGTTCACATAGAAAGTGATACTTGATTGGAATGTGCTTCGTCTTGGAGTGCATCACCAGGTTCTTTGAGATACTAATGGCGCTTGTATTATCACAATAGATTGGAATGGGCTCATCATACTCAACCTGTATATCTGTCAAATTTTGTTTCATCCATAGAACCTGTGTACACCATGTTGTTGATGCTATATACTCTGCCTTGGTTGTAGATAAAGAAACGAGTGATTTTTTCTTTCTTAGCCATGATAATAAACACTCACCCAAGTAGAACGTTGCTCCACCGGTGTTTCGTCGGTCATTAATGCAACCTGCCCAATATGCATCTCTGTAGGCAATAAGTGATAGATCCTTTCCTTTTGGATACCATAATCCAAACTCTTATGTTCCTTTGAGATATCTGAAAATCCTCTTCACTGTTAATACATGTGATTCCTTTGGTGTTGCTTGAAATCATTCCACCTGTCCAACTGCCTACATTACATCTGGTCTGGATCTTGTCACATATAGTAGGCTACCAATCATTGACTTGTATTTCCTTTGATCTTTAAGCTTTGAATCATCATATTTGCTCAACTTGCAACTGGTTTTCATGGGAGTGATAATTGGTTTTCAATCTTCCATTCCGAACCTCTTTAGCATTTCTCTGAGATACTTGGTTTGATAAATAAAAATTCCTTGGTTGCTTTAATGTATATGAAGACCCAGAAAGAAGGATAGTTCTCCAAGTAATGACATTTCAAATTCATTCTACATGTCATTTGCAAATTTCTGGCTTAACCTGTCATCAGTACTTCCAAAAATAATATCATCAACATAAACTTCAATTAATAAAATACTATCTTGAGTTACCTTGATGTAGAGGTTGTTGTCTACACTTGCTTTTCTTAACCCTTCATGTTGTATATATTTATCTAGACTAGAGTACCATGCTCTAGGAGCTTGTTTTAGACCATACATAGCCTTCTTTAATTTACACACATAATATGCGTTCTCTGACAACTGAAATCCTTCTGGTTGTTCAATGTAGACTTCTTATTCAAGTTCCCCATTTAGAAAAGATGATTTTATGTCCATTTGATACACTTTAATATTTTTGGAGCATGCATAAGCTAAAAGCAATCGGATTGCTTCCATTCTGGCAACTAGGGAAAATGTCCCTTCAAAGTCGATTCCTTCAACATGTTCATATCTTTTACATACCAATCTAGATTTGTTCCTTGTAACCTGTCCATATTCATTCAATTTATTCCTATATACCCACTTTATGTCGATCACATTCTTATTCTTTGGTATTGGAACCAATTCCCAAGTGTCATTTTTCTCTATTTGATCCAATTCTTCATCCATGGCCTTATTCCAAAATTCATCCTTGCTGACCTCTTCAAAACAGGTTGGTTCAATCATAGATGAGAGTGTTAGGTGTGTTTGTTCTAGTGAATGGATTCTTATTCTAGTCTCAACTCTTGCATCTTTGTTTCCGATAATCTGATCTGAAGGATGACTCTTCTGTACTCGTCTTCTAGGTGTCTTTGGAGCCACTTGTTGAACTTGCTCTTATACTTCTGTCGATTCCCCTTCATCTTCCCCTTCTACTTATTTTTCATCTTCTGCTTCTTCTTCGTAAAGTTGTTCCATTGATTCATTTTCTTCTTCATTTAATTCTTGTCTACATGTTTCATCCATTGTTATGTTGATGCTTTCCACAACTTTGTTCAATCTCAGGTTGTAACACTTGTATGATTTCCTTGTACTTGAGTAACCAACAAGTACTCCTTTGTATACACGAGAGTCAAACTTTACCATTCTGCCATCTTCTCTTTTGATGTAGCATTTGCTTCCAAAAACTCTGATGTGCTTCACATTTGTTGGTCTTCCTTTCCATAGATCGTAGGGATTTTTGTCAATGTTGTTTATGAGAATTACTCTGTTTTGAATGTGAACTGTTGTATGCACTTCATGTGTCCAAAAGATATCTGTCAATTTGGAATCCATTAACATTGTTTGAGCCATTTACTGTACTGCCATGTTCTTTCTTTCAACAACTCCATTATGTTGAGGTGTCCTAGCAACAGATAATTTTCTTTTTATTCCATTCCTGCTATTGTATTCCATAAATTCCTTTGAAGTGAACTCTCCTCCATTATCATATCTCAAGCATTTTATTTTTTAATCCATTTCATTTTCAACCATTTCTTTGTAGACCTTGAAGTTTTCAAAATCTTCTGACTTATTCCTGAGAAAACAAACTGCAGTCATTCTTGTATAATCATCAACTAATAACATAAAGTGTTTCTCACCTTTTAAACCATTTGTTGGAGCTGGTCCAACTAGATCAATATGGACAATTTCTAGTGGTCTTGTCATTGAATATTCTTTTGATTTAAACTTGGTCTTTGTTTACTTTCCTTGTTGACAATGCTTGCATAAAGTGTTGGATGGTTTCGTGATCTGGAGTTTTTCTCTAACTTCTTCCCTTTTGCTGACTTTGACAAGGTTATCAAAATGTATGTGACCCATTCTTTTGTGCCATAGACAACTTTCATATTCCTTTCCTAGGAAACACTTTTCATTTCCAATTTCACATAATACATATATGTTGCTTGAAGTTCTCGCAACTGTTGCAATCAATTTTCCTGAACCTTCTTTTATTATCTCGCACTTTTGTGAATCGAAAGTAACTTTATGACGTTGGTCACACATTTGACTCACACTTAGAATATTATGTTTCATATCTTCTACTAGTAGAACATTTTTTTCCTTGGTATTA
Source organism: Picea sitchensis (assembly GCA_010110895.2). Lineage (NCBI taxonomy): Eukaryota > Viridiplantae > Streptophyta > Pinopsida > Pinales > Pinaceae > Picea > Picea sitchensis. The sequence goes on from SNQJ01S0012545.1 coordinate 453,810, forward strand.
TTGTTCCCAATTCTGATTGTGCCTTTTCCAATTATTTTAGCTGAATTATCATTTCTAAAGGAGACTGATCCATCTATTTCCTTTCTTGATGTAAGAAACATGTCTCTATCACCTGTCATGTGTTTTGAATATCCACTGTCAACATACCAACCATGTTTCTTCTTCTTAGCTTGTAGAGCGAGTGTGAATTCTTCATTGCTATATTGATTATGCTTTCTTATCCATGTCTTTTTCTACCGTTCCTGTCTGTGATTGTTGTTATTCTATTGTGGTTCTCTAGGAGGGACTGCCATTCTGCAATCTTTGGCCATGTGTCCAAAGTTGTTACATTTGTAGCATTCCACTTCAATTCTCAAAGATTCAAACTTGTTGTAACTTCTTCTCTGTGTTTCACTAGGCCTTCTTCGATAACCCTTTTGTGTATGACTTTCAAAGTTGTTTATGTTCCTGTTGTTAGCTCTGCAATTCACATCTTTATGTCCAAAATTATTACATGCATAACATAAACCAAAAAAGATAGTTTGATACCTAGGAGTTGAATATATTATGAAAGGAGGTACTCTTACGAATCCTTCTTCTTCTTGATGCCTATCTGTTTCTGTCGGTCGTTGATTCTAAAATCAGTGGAGGAGTGTCCCTATAATTTTCTTTGTATACCTTCATATCCCTTTTGATTGTTTCTGCATAGCTTTTTGGATATGTTTCTTGTTATGTTTTTTTGGAGCGTGATCCCTTTTCTGTCTAATTGTATCCAAGTCCAGACTTGTCATGATGATGTTTTTGACTGCTAATAATGTCATTCAAAAATTTTGAGTTGTTCTTCATATTTTTCTTTTGAAGATCCTTTCTTAATGTGACAATTTATGCTTCCAAATTTCCAATGATCCTGTCTCTTCCTTCTAATTGTTCTTTGAATGCTTCTTCAATTCTTTTATCTTCTTCAATTTGAACCTTCAAATTTGTGATCATTTGTTCTAGTTCCTGAGTGTCTTCTTTCTTGTTTAGTTCCGCTTGTAGTTTCTTGTTTTTCTTCTTTTCTCTTATGATAACTTCTATGGCACACAAAAATTATTCTTGGTAGTCAACTTTTGCCTCTTCATATTCTTCTTCAGCCTATTCATATTCTTCTTCAGAGTCTTCTTTATCAGAGTCTTCCACTGCCATGAATAGAACTCTTTCTGTCTCACTGTCACTGACTTCATCTTCATTTGATGATGAGATGTCTTCTTTGGTGCATAAGATTTTCTTGAAAACTTTCTTTGTGGTTATTTTTCCTTTATATGCTGGTTTTCTATTTGAGTAACCTTCATCATTTATATTTTTCTTATGAGGACATTTGTTAGAAAAATGACCAATACCATCAGAATTAAAACAAATCAAAGGAATCTTACCTCTATACTTGTCGTTGGTTCCATTGTTCAATCTTTTGACAAAGTTGGCCGCTTCTTCACCATCTTCTGATACGTCACTATTGTTGATATGTTCTTTTTCTTTTTTCTTTCCCTTTTGCTTTGACCTTTTGGATGCTTTGAAGGATGCTTCGTTTATATCTGGATTTTCCTGTTCAGTTCTCATTTCATATGCTGTGAAGATTGCATGTAGTTCGTCCATGCTCATTGAGTTTAGATATTCTCTTTCTTCTAGTGTTGATATCTTAGGGTCAAATCTCATAGGAAGATATCTTAGTACCTTTTGAACAATTACAGATTCTTTGATTTCTTCTCCCAATCCAAAGATTGCATTCATTGTTTCACCAACACGTAAAAAGTAAGATGCATTATTCTCATCTTCCATCATCTTTAGTTGTTCGATTTGACCCATGTAAGTTTGAATATTTGTTGCTTTGACTTTTGAATCTCCTTCAAAAAAAATTCGAAGTTTGTCCCAAATCTATTTAGCAGATTTACAATGTGCAACTTTGGTAAATATTGATTCTCCAAGACCATTCAGAAGTGCATTTGTGCCTTTGGAATTATTATGACCGAGTTTCACTGCTTTGTTATTTGTCGACGGAACTGTTGGTGTTGTGTATCCATCTACATTTGATTGCCAAATTTCAAATCCCTGTGTATGTATATATGTCTTCATCCTTATGCTCTGAAATGCATACTTTTATCCATCAAACTATGGTATTCCATTTTTATACATGTTGTTGCTCTCCATGATCTACCTTTCAGTGGTTAAACTGATTTCTGAAGGAACTTGCTCTGATACCAATTGTTGGATTACTTAGTGGGGGGTGAATCCGTAATAGAGTAATCTAATCCTTTTTAACCATATAATGCAAGTGTTATATCAATGTAGCATTATCATCCAATATTTGCAGAGTAAATAAACAATGAACAAATGAACAATCATACACATACACTATACACCATTTTTTTCACGTGGAAACCCAAAGTAGGAGAAAACCACGGAATTATTTTTCTTATATGTCTTGAAGAATTATATTCATTGGAAGCACCAACTTCCTTTGTTTTCCAGCTGCAACTGGAAGGAGGCTCCAACCCCCTAGTTTCTCAGGCTACAACCTAAGGGAAGCTCCTAATCCCCAATTCTCTGGATACAACCAGAAGGAGGCTACAACCCCCTATGTTCTCCAGCTACAATCGAAAGGTAGCTACAACCAGAAGGAGGCTACAACCCCTTATGTTCTCTGGCTACAACCACTTGTCCTTGTCTCGTCCAATCACCCTGACATATAAGTAGAATGATGGAACCACTGTCACACTATCACTGTAACCTGAACCATGCACCAACTTGTAATCAACCTATACCACAAACAATTGCATCAACCATGTGCCAACCTATACCAAACAACATGTAATCAACTTGTATCATAAACAAGTGCATCAACCATGCACCAACCTGTACCTCAACCTCAACCAAAATCCCTCATCAATTTCATCATAAAAATATGATTTGTAACTCTGTAATAGACCTGGTGTATATGATCACATACTTTCAAACCTTCCTTAACTTTAACAACAAGAGACTATCATTTTCATCAAACTTTACTTTAGTCTCACGTGACTAGTTTTGGATTAGTCAACAACCCTAACTTGAAATAATCATAACCATGTACATGTAATGAATAAAGATCTGAAACTAGTACACAATTTTCTTCAATGTGTTTTATGAAATTCCTCCAGGTGTCACTACTTGGAACCTCTCAGAAAAGGAGTTATAGCAAAAATGGCATACCTTGTTGAATTTTGGCTTATTCTATAGAGAGAAATTATAGAGCGTGCCCCACACGGAATATTTGTTGTATGGATCTGAAAATTATGCACATAATACTAAAAACTATACTCTAACTAACACATTTGGTCTTACTGAATTTGGATATGTTATGAGGAAGTTATGATGTTTTTACCTAAAACACTTGTTTTATACTCGTTTCAGGACTAGCCACAAACCCTATTTTCCACAGAGTGTAACTCCAAAAATGCAATGAACCACAAGATGAAATTTGTACCATGGATACTTGGATATGTTTTCTCATTGGCCTCCCAATTTCATGGTTTGAATCACTCTAGAAAAAAAATTATTGCGAAAATGGTGAGATGACCTGTAAATAACATACCTTAGAAAGCATCATGAAAAGAATTTATCCTCCCTTGAATTTCGGCCTTCTTTACTTCACCTTCCCTCTGAAATTCGGATTAGATATCCTTTGGTTACCTCAGTCACTTGTAGATATTCAATATGCTCAAGTGTGATTTAAAATGAGATAACCTTGCCTCTTATTTATACTCTCCAAGTGGTTTCCTTAGAAGCATCTTCTATGCCAGTTTGTCCGCATAGTCACCTATGTCCAACTTTGCCCAATTTGCCACTTGTACATGTATCCAATAGCCACTTAACCCATTTTCCTCCCATTTTTCTCATTTTAGGGTTAGCCTTCTTATAACCACTTTCCATAATTAGAAAGTTCTTCATTTACTTTATTATTTAAATAATCCTCCCTGACTTTGTCACTTCACTTTATTATTTAAATAATCCTCCTTGATTTTGTCACTTAACTTTATTATTTAAATAATCCTCTTTGACTTTGTCACTTCACTTTATTATTTAAATAATCCTCTTTGCAAGCACTTTGACTTGTTTGACCTTTTGGGGTTTCAAGCCAATCATATGAGGGTCCTTCAACTTCATAAGGCCATAACTTTCAAACCGTGAGGAGTTATGTGATGTTCCACATACCACCGGAAATGGCATGACATGTACTATCCATATAGAATAGTATTACCTACAAATATATCAAAACTCATACCATTATACATCAAATAAACTTGGGTCCATTACCCAAACCTTTGTGCTACCGAACTTTCTTCAAGGGTTGACATCAATGACAACCAACCCAATTAATCAACAATAGGTAAAGTCCTCTTTTTCTAGGATAAAACGCTACGTTTAGAATATTAGGTAGAGCCCAGTTGAATTGAAAAAATAGGGCCCATTCTCAAATATTTGGTCCTTATGTGCTAAATTGTGGAAGATGATAGTAAAAAAACCTTTGGATCCCAATTGAAGATCAAAATGACCTTTGGGTTTCCACCATGTATTGATCCACTTAATGAGATCTTGATATGATGGCCATAACCCCAGAAATTTTCCAATGAGGGCATGATCTCTCATGTATTTTGTTTGATCTCTGACTCTTGTTGAACTTACTACATACCTAGGGGTTGCAGAGGCCCGAGGAATGCACTTTCCTGGTTCTGATGCTCGAGCAACTTTTGGATAGGAGGATTCAACCTCCACCTCTATTGATTTTTCTTTGTTGATTTCTTCATGATAGATCTGATCCTTCAAATGCGGTGGCGGATCAAAAGGCGGCACGAGCTAAGTAAACCTGTTGAAGCTCCCTCCATCACATTGCAATAGGAGGGGGCTGACACCCCCTCGTCTTCATTCATCAGGGAGTAACCAATCATTCTTATAGAGGAGAGATCAGATCATTGACAAAGAAAAGAACGGGTTCTGTAGAAGCCTTGTCTTATGTATAATTTTATGAAAAATTATATATATATATATATATATATATATATATTAGGTAATAGAAACTTATATAAGTAAATTAAGATGATTATTAAATATATAAAATTCATCCATATCTTTATATATAGTATGTGTGATGTAGATATATTTTGGATAGGGGACGGGTTGTGGGAGTGTGGCTATGAGGTGGGGGGCATGCACAAGTGTCTTTTTGCAAAGGCGAAAGTGCTCCGAGGATACAGACATGTGGGAGTGCCATTTTTCTAAAGTGTAGGATGCAAAATAGGAGTCGCAGAAGTGTCAGCTTCAGAGAGTGCAGGAGTAGGGATTTCAAGGAGATAGGGAATTAATATGATTGATATTTTATAACTACAATCATAATTGTTAAAGGCATTGTATTCATTTTAATAAATTTGATAAAGTTGATTTTTTTTTATTAGGTAATGAAAGCCTATATAAATAAATTAAGATGATTATTAAATTAACTAATAATTTTATCATAATTAGGAGTGGGTGTAGGATTAGGGTAATAATTTATCATAAAATTATTAGTTAATTTAATAATCATCTTAATTTATTTATATAAGCTTTTATTACATAATTTAAAAATTAAATATAATACTTAATTTGAATATTAAAATATTAACTATGCAGAAGGCATATCTTAGTGATAGCTTCTGAAGAAAATATGGCAATAGGTTGACAGGTTTTCTAAAATAACTATCTTTATTCACCCGTCCATCTTTGTTCAACTATTACCACAATTTATTAATACCACCCATCACGTCATCTCCTCTTGTCTTTATCCTCTCCACACATATCCCTATCTCTTTGTTCGTCCTTTCCTGTTATCTCCTTCCCTGTCAGTAGGGATAAGATAATGTATCCTCTACAATTTCCTTCTCCACCGTCATATGATTTTTTGTTGTCAATAGGGATTCTCCACCGTCATACAATTTTTTTGTTGTCAATAGGGATAAGATAGTGTTTTCTCTTGGATCAAATTTGACAGTTTTCCCTTCATATACCCATTGAATGTGAAGACTCCATGGGAGAACAACGTCGGCAACAGAAAACTCACAACGTGTCCAGTTAAAGTTAGAGTTCCCACCCATAACACGACGCCTCCTCCAGCTTGAAACAACTGATTTCTGCAACTTCAAAGAGAGCCTTCTTCCATCTTCCAATAGTGTTGGAATTGTATCATGGTTGTATAAAATCAAATGTTTTCTTATTTTTGAGCGAGCGCGGGGCTTAAGCATACACTCTTTTTTCTGCCTCTGTCCACCAAAGTTTTGATGGCTTGATACAGAAGAATACTATAAGATTGGTTGACTTCTTCTCCAACATCAAATACAGCATGAGGAGCAACTCATCTAGACACCAATTTGATTGGGCGAAAAGTAGAGAAAATAGCCATATGGACGAAGGCAGCCCGAATAACACCTTCTATATGACAAGTTAACTTTTCCTCCATCTGCAATTCTTCCTTCTCTAGGAAGCCTCACAATTCGTGTTCCTTAAGTAGATGTCAAAGATTTTTGGAAAAGTTTTTCTTAACATCGGGGCCTCTGTAGTTGAGGAACACATCATACTTGTAGCAGTTATTGCCATCCGCAGTGTAGGTGGAGGTGTAGGACTAGTTGGAGATAGATGCCATGGTTTATATACTAAACATTCATACTGATAAAAGTTCAACGAACTTGAAGAGGTTGCAACATCGATAATGGCAATAAAATTTGGTCATTGTTATGTGTGGGAGCATAAGCACTTACCATAGTGAAGAAATATTCCAAGATTGTATAAGGTGATTCTATCAATCTAATTCATGTGTGGGAAAATTTACCGAGCCAACCATTAATAATAACCTTTTGCATCAATTGTGATTTTACTTTGTTAAACCAACGACAGCCTATGAGGGAGTAGTTAGTTTACTAACACATAAATTTTCTTCAACACTTAGGTAAATGAAGTACAACAAAGAAGAGGGAAAGGAAATACCTCAATGAATCATTCATGACTTAGCTTCAAGTTTTCTTTCTAATTTTTCCTTATTAGGTGCTTATGTGCTTACTCTTCATGGTTCATCTCAATCTACGCTATATTTTCATATACCTTTCTTCTCGCTCCATTTTTTTCCATATTTTTGAGACATTTTACTGTTCTAATCAAATTGTGTGTTATTCCTTTTAGTTTATTTCCTCTTTAAGCATATATCCCTCTACACCCCTATAGAATAGATATCTATCTTGAAACTAGTTTGGCGTGAAGTCAACTCGTTTGAAGCAAGTGGCATAGGCTCAAAGGCACTGACCTGAGGAAGCTATGATCTTCAAAGGCACTAACTTGAAGAGGCTATGATCTTCATGTTTATACTTGAACTTTTCGTCAATTCTCATCATAAACAAACAAACACTTATCCTAATCATAAACAAACAAAGATTTGCTTTATTTAGTATTAAAATTGGGTATTATACATTGCACATGGAAAATTATTTAATATTAAAATTGGGTAATATAAATTGCACACTGAAAATTATTTAGTATTAAAATTGGGTATTATAGATTTCACACTACAAATTTTGGTAATGTCAATATAAAACTTATTCAAATGTCAATACTTTTAGGCAATTTTCAAAGGTACTACATGATCATTTTGCACTCGGGGAATGTATTTGTATGTTTTCTGAAGCCTAATGTTCAATATTTGTATCAAATATTTTTTATTTTTTAATAAATAAAAAATCTATTGCTTTGAAAACAATCCAAAGTACACTAATGCTATGAACTTTAATGCTGTCAAGTCAAAGATCTAATGTAGTTTGATTTGCGTAGTGTGTTTACAGTGGGGAATGGGGATTGTGAACACTCGTAGAGATGGAATTTGACTGGTTAATTTCCATCACTAGGAAAATTAGCCGTCAAATATGGCCTTGTGTAGCATTCACATCCGCTAGGAAGTGAGCATACTTTTAGCATGTAAAGGTCGTATTCCTGCCAGTTTTTGGATTCTCAACCATGTTCTCATTGTCCACAAATCAAAGGTATTTATAGTGGTGTAATCGAACACTTCTAAAGGGACACGCAACAATTTTTCTTGGGTTGAATACTCTTTCTATGGCTTTCATACTCTTGGGTTGAATACTCTTTCTGTGCCTTTCATGTGGCAACAATTTTTCAAGGTTTAAATTTTAACGGTACTTAAATTTTAATCGTACTCTTGTCCTCAAAATTTTCTAGAATTTCGATGTTACTAAATTTTTCATAGTGTTTAACTTTAAATACTTCATATATTACACTAACAATAGAGGAATCTATAAGTGTTACCCTATAACTGAAATTTAAAATATTTTTTAGTTATAAATTTAATTTATTGTAATTTCATTACTTTTCATTACTTTCACATTTCTATGGGTAGTAAGGGTGCATTTCATTACTTCAACATTTTTATAGGCCAACAGGGCACATTTTTTTAGCCATTAACTGCAGGTTTTTCAGGAGTTAGGCAACAAGGAATTTATATTCAAAGTGTTACAGGGATCTCGTTATGAAGGAAGCACAAGCCTCCCCTTCAATGTCCACCGAGTTTTTAGGGAGTTAAGAAACAAGGAACTTTTGTTTACAGTGTTATATGGATCTCATATTGAAGGAAGCATGTGCCTCCTCTATAATGACCATCGTTGAGAAGTCATTTGCAGCGGGTTCTCTGATGGACCAGGACCCTCTTTCCAATCCAAATGCTATCATCCAACAAAGTTGTACATAGAATTCTCCAGCCATAGCCATAGTCGGATAACAAGGAGAGTTGTTCTCTAAATTCAACCTCCCAACTCCACTTGTTAAGCATTGCAATGAATGTTACTACCGAACATTGCGACCTTGAAGTTTTTGGCTCCCTACTGTTCTAAGGGAACCTTGATCGCCTCCTTCACTTTACAATTGTTCATGGCATCTCCCACCGCAAGAAACGCCCAAATCTATTCACATTATTTCCAGATTTAGTCTGACCCATTATTGGGGCCAAAGGCATGCATGGAAACGAGAGAGGGAGCACGTGAGAGATGATTTGGCACCATGTCATAGACATTGAAGTCAAAGAAGATGAGATTTCGAAATCTGAATGGTCAACAAGATTCACTTCCAATGACTCTTTCCTACATGAGGGAGAATCTTGTTGTTCGTGTTCTTCTTCTTCTTCCCACTACTATTAATGTTTTTATTAACATTCTTCTTCTTCGCCAACGATGACGATAGAAACTTCAACTATGATAGCATCCTACCCCCTACAAATTTGCAAACCACTTAGTGCGCTTGTTACTCACAAAGCTAACACATGAATTTTCAAACTCCTTGAGACTCAAACCTCGCACAACAAGGCACTCATGCACACGACAGGACCGCCAAAACACCAACAGTAGTTGCATTTCCATGACTATACACTTAGTGATACCTGACTACACAAACAAACAAACAAGGGATGGGAACACGAGAAAGGGAAGCACACCTTCAAACCAAAAAAACAAACCACTGACAGGTATAGATCTTTACATAGACAATTACATTTATTTGCAAAAGAAACTCACCAGCATTGGCTGTGAGAGACCTCCATAGCAGAAAAATAAAGAGCTTTACATAGATAATTACATTTATTGCAAAAAAAACTCACCATCATTTGATCCAGGTGGATATCGATGGCCACCGACCTATTCCACAGACTCGAAAAACAGTTTTCCATCTTGGCAGCATTTCGACAATTTTTCAGGTTCCAAACTTCTAGGGTCGTTTTGAGTCCCTAAACGATGTTTTTCGGGGATTTGGGGCCCATATGACTACTAAAGGCACTAACTTGGGCGAGTCAAAAATTGTTCTTCTTGGTTATACCTTTCCAACAGCGTATCAAACACCCCAAATGGAGATCGTATGAAAAATTTATGCCCCTGGGAAGTTGACGTATCAACTACCCCCATCGGGGCCCACAAACCTTTTGGCTTTTCATCTTCCGGGGTTAGGTTTTTGGATTTTACTTATTTTAAAAAGGCCTTTGGAGCCTGTTGGCATCCAATTCAATTTTTTCTATTGTCCTATAAGCTGCCTACACCTATGTCTTCTGAACTTCAAATTGTCATCACATTTTTCAAATAGACGATATTTTCATTTCTTGCGACACTTGCAAAATTGGTCTCCATTTTAGTTTTCACGACTGGGTGAAATCACGAAGGTAGGTTACACTTTCGTGACAATCGGGTCTCCAAATTTTCGAAAAACAAATTTTCGACCGAACTAAATAACTTTTTCGGCCGAAAGATATTATTTTCGGCCGAACTATTGTTTGGACGAAAACATAAACGTCAAATTGAATGGAGCCATAACCGGGCCCTCGATTTGCGTGTAGAAATTTGGTCAGCCGGATATTTTTTTTCCGGCAATATTTTTTCGGCCGAACTATTGTTCGNATTTTCGGCCGAACTATTGTTTGGACGAAAACATAAACGTCAAATTGAATGGAGCCATAACCGGGCCCTCGATTTGCGTGTAGAAATTTGGTCAGCCGGATATTTTTTTTCCGGCAATATTTTTTCGGCCGAACTATTGTTCGGCCGAAAGATTGTTCGTCCGAACAATAGTTCGGCCAAAAAATGTTTTATATAATTGCCACACATCGAGTTGGAACGGTTAGAAACTTTTTTGGTTGTGAGGTTCTTTGCGAGAGTTTGTGTCGTCGAGGTCTGTGTTGCCGAGAGCTATGTCGCCGAGGTCTGTGTCACCGAGAGCTGTGTTGCCGAGGTCTGTGTCGCCGAGGTGTGTCACGGGAGCAGTGGTCGCGGTCGCGGGAGCAGTTTCTAGTGGTCGCGGGAGAAATTTGGAGGTATTTTACGTTTGCGTTTGCGTTTGGTCGTGTTTGCGTTTGTATACAGTTAGCGTCGAGTGGTCGTGTTTGCGTTTGTATACAGTTAGCGTTTGTTACAGTTAGCGTTTGCGTTTGTTATAGTTAGCGTTTGTTACAGTTAGCGTTTGTTACAGTTAGCGTTTGCATGTTTGTTTGCGTTTGTATACAGTTAGCGTTTGCGTACAGTTAGCGTTTGCGTACAGTTAGCATTTGCGTATAGTTAGCGTTTGCGTACAGTTAGCGTGCAGTTGTTGCACTGTGCAATATATGTATATTGCGTTTGCGTTTGCGTGTGCAATATATGTATGTTGCACTGTGCAATATATGTATATTGAACAGTTATATTGCACAGTTATATTGCGTTTGTATATGTATGTTGCACTGTGCAGTATATGTATGTTGCACTGTGCAATATATGTATATTTCACAGTGCAACATACATCTATTGGAATGATAAATTGATGATACATGCCTGATGCCATTTCTTTTAAAAAAAAATAAACAGAAAACACTCAAGAAAACACTTTAACACCTGTGAGGACTGTCCTAAC
>SNQJ01S0012545.1:471112-484172 GCA_010110895.2 Picea sitchensis
GTGAAGAGAATTGTCTTGAGAATACCATTGTTGATTATCATAGTTCAAGAGATTCTTTTTATCTGCTTATTTCTGATTCCTTTTATTCTTTATATCCTAATCTATTCCTAGATTCTGGTGGACTTGACATCTTACCTACAACATCCTACTCTTTTCCACCACAATCATATCCTTTCGATATACTAAATTTTGGTGAAATCAATTCCAAACCTAACATTGATAAACTTGGATTTGACTCTTGTTCACTTTCATCACTCACATGGGAAGAGGACATGTTGCGATATGATTTTACACAGTTTATTGTTGAAAAAGACAATGCATTATATTTTATGGAGATAAAAAATTCTAAGTTTCATACTCGTTCTTTGCTTAGCTCGAATCTTAATGTTGATGCTTCACATTTTAAAATGATCAATCGCATCGAAGAAAACATTCAAACCAATGACCTAATCGATTGCACGAATGCTCCTATGATGAGCTTTCCATTGGTATATTCGTTTCATCAAAGTCATGGTTTGCATCCCCATTTTTATGATAGGATCTTAGAGTGGCTTGAATATTCATATGAAAAAATTTCATAATAAAGACAAAGTTGTTCTTGCTTTCTTTTTACCTAAGAATCTTAGAAGTAGGCGTGACATATTTCTTTTAGATCCTCCATGTGAAGAAATTAATAAGTACTTAGAGAACTGTCAGAAGGATGGGGCATTTCAGCCACGGCTGATGGTTATTCCATTTCCTCGTGATCCTGACGAGTTTTTCAAAACTACTTACACTCACCCATGCCATTATGACCCTTATCACGACAAGATTGCGCAATGGCTGGAGGATTCATACAACAAGAATATCCGAGGAAGTGGTAAGATCATGCTTACTTTGTTTCTAGATGATGATTATGAAGGTAAGTGTGATATGTTTCTATCATTTGTTGATATACTACCATTCTTATTAATAATGATTGGTTTTGTTTTCGTTGCAGGATTGGAGTTACTCCGATGGCTACATTGGAAGCATGACTTCACGTAGTATCCTGATTTATTTAAAAGTTAAGGTAGGTTTAGGAATAGGTTTTCTTTCAGTTTTGTTTCTCACTATTTATCTTTTTAATAATGCAGTCATGAACGCAACTGGGCACACCACGAGAACCATAATATGGTTGTTGTCAGGGAAGTCCCCTTGATTCTTTTCTCTTTACTCTTAGTTGAACGTTTATTTTCAAAAAATGAAGTATCGTCATGAAAATCTTAAATGGAAAGTAAAGAGATAAATAAATCTGAATCAACCCTGACCCAAGCTGCCATGAGTAAGGCTGCTTTCCCATCAATAGGATTTCCCTTTCTTCCTTTCAGTTTCCCAAGGGATTTGTTGCATGAGGTTTTCAGATGCACCTTCTGTACATTTTTTCTTTTGTTTTTTTTTGTGTGGATTTCTTTGCTTTCAAATCTTTCTTCGATGGTGTGTTTTGATTCCTCCCTTATGCTTATCAGTTTGTGTTTTTGAAAAATGTACATACCTGTATACTGAGCCATTCAGACAAAGACGATAGAAAATTTCTTCGCTGAAACTTCTGAAAGTTTATACAAACATCAAGGATATGTTGCTGAACTTTTATCTGTGTTGGAAAATTTTGGTGTTTGAAAGAATTTTACTGATTTCAATCTCTGAGAAAATTTTTTCATGATCATCTATTATCTTTTTACACTGTCCCTTTTCCGTAAAGGAATGACTCAAAAAAATATGTCTCCCTGTCATAGGAAGTTGTTTTTATAAAACATCTCTGGAACTGAATAAAGGACGGTGTTAAAAAATTCTGATGAGGTCTAAAAAATATGTTAAAATACCAAGATTATCAGTGTCACCCCGCTCAACCATATATCCACAAAAGAAAAACAGAATAAAAATATTAATAAGAGCTGTGAGAAGTTCTTGTAAACCCGCCAGGATACTGAACAGATCCGCTGGCAGCGGGTAAATGCAAGCATGGTGCCAAGACAACTTCATCGGGGTACTGAACAGGCCTGATGGAAGCGAAGCAATGTCGGGTACATGAAAATCTGTAAAAAAAAAATATATGAGAAACCTATTTAATGTCCTTTATTCTGATCTAGAACTTCTTAATAGGATATGGATGTCAGAGTGGGTTAAATGGAAACCCTGTCGAGGCTATGGACACCTGTTGGCAGCAGTGGCCATGCCAACAGTATTGAATATTTTATCTTTAATATCGTGACTTGATGATCTTAAGACTGTTATTAGTTTTCATCTTTTAAAACATCGCTGGAAAGGATGGTAAATGATGATGTTTGTACGATTTTCTGGTTGTTGTTTCTGAGTTGAAATTTTCTTTGTTGTCCTAATCTGAATTTATTTCTTTTGACAGAGATTACTTCTTCTACCAGTGTGTCGCCATTGTTGGCAGCCAATTCAATTTTTTCTATTGTCCTATAAGCTGCCTACACCTATGTCTTCTGAACTTCAAATTGTCGTTGCATTTTTCAAATAGATGATATTTTCATTTCTTGCGACACTTGCAAAATTGGTCTCCATTTTAGTTTTCACGACTGTAAGCGTGAAAACCCCTCCATCATTATTTGAGCTGTCATGATCTTTTATTGATATTTTGAATGGCACTTACCTTTGCTTTATCATTATGTGGCCGAAAGGATTTTTGAACTATGCCTATTCAGACATTCTTATATTGGTTTCATAACTTGATTTTATTAAACTGGTAAGGCATTGAGCATATAGATTTATATTTTTGATACTTTCCTAGTCATTCAATTTCATAGGGGTCATGGTTTATTTTTGTTTTTATATATATGATGTGATCCTTATGGTAATCTTTTATAGCTCTTGGCTTGTCAATTTTATGAATTCGATTGACACCATGGTTTAAAACTTTTGATTAAAACATTTATGCAATAGCACGTGGTTAGCATTTGGGTTTGATTTTACATTGATTGACATTGGTTTGAAAAACTATAGTTATTTGTGAGTTGGCATATCACTCACCGTTTGATTCTTTGGATGGAAAACGATATGGTTTTGAGTTGTGTTATGATTGTTTGAACAGAGGATTAATTCGCCGGTTGTACTTTTCCATAACTATTATGCATGGCGATGAATAACTCCACCACCCTCGCATGTGCACATTAATGCTTCCCCTTTGATCGTTCATTGTGGTTAGACCGAATGACTCTGCTCCTGTGCATTGGTAATTTTGAACCAAACCCTTACCATGTGCTCGCACCATGGCCCCTATCGTCTGAGATGAACCCAATGGTTGCCAGGCTCTGTTGATGTTTGACAGTTCCTGCAGTGACCTCGAGAACAATGGGTGGCTCCCGTTTATTCAAAAATTTGATGGTTTTAACCTCTGCGTAGCCCAACAATTTGCTCTGACCTTTGATGGCTATCGAGCCAAGGTCAGCGATGTTCAATTGCAAATTGACGAGCAGTTTATCAGTATTGCTACGGGTTTGCCTACCACTGGACAACGATGGTCCAAGAATTGCAAAGTAGAAGAGGTCCCTTGGACATTGCTCTTCCAGTCGCGTAAGGTTATCTCCTGTGATAAAGGTTTGCCCGCAACCATGCTGAAACAGCGTTGTCATGAGTTATTGATGATTATCAAACAGTTTATCACCTGCGAAGGTCGCTACGGGTTTGTTTTCTTACACCACCTTCGTTTTCTTATGGTTTTTATGGGTTATCAGCTCAATATGCCCTATTACTTACATAGAAGCCTGTTTAAAATGTCAAAGAAGTACAAAAGGAACCAGGCTGATAGTGGCCTTTTTCATTATGGGCTGCTGAAGATTATTGTTGTCTGTCATTTGGGTTTACACGGAGATTGTTGGAACAATTTCCTGGCTTGGAATGATTTTGAGGTTTCGAACCCTCCACAGGTTGACAAACCCGTGGTGAGCGAAGACAAGTCTGTACCCCCAATACCCTACAGCATCCTGCTACCTAAACCCTTTCCCGACTCACCTATCGACCTACCCCACTCTGTTACTAAGGGTGTTGAGACTGTTAAGCCTTTGGGCAAAAAGCCTAAGGCGAAACACACTGCAAACATTAAAGGGAAAAGAAATGCTTGTTTGATTTCTCGAATGGCAAGGAACAAGCCGAAACCTCCTGTCGAACCAAACCCTATCGTATTGAGTGAGGACTCTGATTTATAGGTAGAGCGTTTCTTGGCTAGCGAATACCCCTATTCGCAAGGTCTGTGTCCCGAACCTTCGTATGACTTTGTGTCAAACTTACCCCCTTGCCTACAGGATGACCCTAACTACCCAGGCATTAAGTTGCCTTGTGAAACCCCCGGTCATTCACTCAAACCCTCTCCTGCTCTGTCGAAATCTACAATGCCACCCTGTGATCAATGCATCTCGTGGTTAGAGAGATATTATCTTGATGTGTCGATGCTCCAGTCGAAGATTCACTCTTTGGAGGACCAGGTTGCACGGCTTACCAGTAAAAAGGCTAAGTTACAAGCCACTGATAAGAAACAAAGGACGACAGGATCCATTTTGTTTAAAAATGTGGAATCAGCTACAACGGTCGTGAATTCTAAGTTGGCATAATTTGAGCAGCATCACACAGATGAATTCAAGATTTGATGAGCAGTTAGGGGATATTTGAAATATTTCACTTGCATTTTAGTTTCCTAGTTTAGTTGATTTTGGGAATATCTTCCCAGATTATGTAAACAGTTTGATATTATCCACAGGTAGGTTTTACCCTATGGAAAGACTTATATATACTTATTATTTTTGTAATAAGGATGATCCTCATTCGTGGGAGAACAAGGATATGGAATTTTAATACAGACTGAAACATAATTTGATATTCTGCTACAACTTTAGCTTTTCATTATATCAATGTTTTGTTTCATGTTTATGTGTACCTATTTGCATCTGGTTAATGACTACTTTAGGTATCTTAATCTTGTGCACATGATATAATTTAATCAATATAATCCATATCTGATTTCTTCTAGCACATAAAAACATAGCAATTGCTTGATTCAGTTTGTGAATGACAGATTTCTCTTCTTCATAAGTTGAATTATTGAATATAAGTCTTTGCATAATAGGTTTCCCTTATTGCAGAGATTTATAAATCATATAGTTGTTATGATTTTTTTATGTCTTGTTTGTCCTGTAAACAACTCAAAGAGCAGCGCAGCCTATCGTTTACGAAAATCTTCTGGACTAACCGGTGCGAGTTTCCTTCCTTCGACCAGCTTCAAAGTCATCATACACAGGGCAGACTTGGAGCGTTTCTAGGTCATTTTTTCATTAATTTGTTTAGTATATTTGTTAGTATTTTTAGTTTAATTTATTTAGTAGTTAGTTTTAATTAGATTAGTGTATTAGTTTGTTTTTAGTTAATTTGTTTTATTAGTTTTAGTTAGTTTAATTTGTTTTATTAGTTTTAGTTAGTTTAGTTTGTTTTATTTGTTTTAGTTAGATTAGTTAGTTTAGATTAAGTTTTCTCTTTGGTTTTCTTAGAACCTTAGAACGGCCAACAGAGCCGTTAAACCCGTCAGGGTGGTTCATTCCAAACGTCTTGGGTTATTAGACAACCTCGGACCGGTTCCACTCTCTCAGTTGACGGACGATCAATTTCACCCGTCAACAGAGCCTCATTGTAACAATGATATTCTTGTGAATGTGAGTAGTTGTCACAACTTTTCTCAAAGATAAGCTACCACCATTGTAGTGAGTCTTTCACTCTGTATTTTTACAATCTCTGTACATTTCTTTCATTAATAGAAAATCATCTATTATGGTATTTCTTTGTTTTTGGCAATATTTATGTGTATTTCATTGTAATATCTCTACTTTCATTTCATTTATAAAAAATAATCTGGATCATCATTGGTTGTGACAAACCTCCATAGTAGAAAAATAAACTACACTAGACATAGAAAACAACAGATCGAGACCCTAGAGCTCCACATTCTGGAGTCTAAGCTAGAAAGTTTGGCTACATAGGGACAAACAATCTAACATATTTGGTCAAACAAAAACGAATCCTTCCTTACAAATTGTATGGAATAATATGGATTCCCATATAGCTAAAAAATATATTCTACAGAGGGTTTTGGATAGAGTGATCAAAGCATATTGATAAGTTTTTCACTTTGATGTTTAAACTCATAAATTACAACCAAACTTTTTTTAATACATTTAAGAACCATTCCATCTATACATGCAAAGTCATGACTTATCTAACATGTTTTCAAGTCTATTATAACTCAAAATATATTAAAATTAAGGTATGAAATTAGGATTAGGATTTTAGATACAATAAAAAAGTTAATTAAAGTTTTTAATTTTTTTTTTTTTATGAAAAATATATTCAAATTAAACTAGGATTAGGATTTTAAACACAGTAAAAAGTTAATTAAAGTTTTTAATTTTTTTTATGATTAAAAAATATTAAGGAAGATCATTTTTTCCATTAAAAATTCAATTATTTTAATCTGATTGCCTCTTCATTTTTTTAAGTTTTGAAGTTATGAGCAATATTTGAATAGTTACATACAGCTCAAGATTTAACTTAAATGGATTGTCTCCATAGGTTACCATTTCTCGATATGTGTGTTCAGTTTGACATTTTTATTTAATTTTTTTAATTTTTTTCTATTAACATTACTTAAATAATAACTTAAATATCATTTTATATTTATTAAATGATATTGATTTTAACAATATTTACCTAAGTAGTATGGAGAATTTTATATTTATTAAATGATATTTATTTTAACAATATTTACATAAACAATATGCAAAATTTTTGTTACTTCATAATGGTCTTCAATGATTATAAAACATTCCTTCATGTTTATTATTTTTTAGTTTATCATATTTCAAGGTATAAAAGTAAGATTGTCTTGGATGATTATTAAATATTCCTTATACTTATCATTTTTGAGTTTATCAATTCTTTAAAGCATGAAATCAAGTCTACTAAAATATAAATTATTACAATTATAATCAAATCACTTAGTTGCATGTTTTTTTGTTTTATGTTTTGTATAATTTTTATTTATTATAATTTGATGTAAATATAATATAGTAAGTTATCATAAAAGTGGTGTAAATTAATAATGTTGAAATAATGTTAAAAGTGATTGAGTGTTTGGTTCAACATAAATTTAAAAATCAATTTCTCTTTAGTTTTGTGTAATAATTATTGCATTTTTTAATTATTTTAATATGTTTATCAATAAAATATAAAAAATATATTAGAAAAAAAAATATTTTAAAAAAAATAATAAATACAAAGGAAATGCAAGGAGTGAAGCCTAGCAAAGTTGATGAATCATTGAATTAAGTTTAGAGACCCTCATAATAGAATAATATCCAAAAGATAAATAAAAATTTAATTGAAAACATATTATAAACTTATAAATTGAACTTGATTATATATCCTTAGATTCTATAAGAAATATTATTATGATTTAAAATTCATTTAAAGTTTCACATAAAAATAATTAGTTTGCATGTATCGACTTTTAGTCATATGATAATATGTTATAAGATGTTGGTTTGATTATGGTTTAGGGATAGCTCATATTTCATTTATTGTACTTTCTAAAAATTAAATATAAAAATATATCTAATTTTACTTCTAAGCTATGTTGCAAGAGTTTCCTAAAAGTGGGAAGGTGGATACTCCGGAGCAAGTAGAGGTTTCTCTCAAATTTACAGGAAACTTGAATTTGGGAGCGGCAATAATATTTATTAAAAAAATAAAAAATAAAATATTTTAGATTACAATGTATAGAGATATTGATACACTTTAAATCTTATTTCAATAAAATTGAAGTTAAATGGAGGACAATGTTTCTCCTATTACAACAACTACAATATTTCTCCTATTATAACTTACATAGCATCGTCTATAACATATGCTAATACAATATAAAACCATTATTACATAAATGATAAGTTACTTTTCATTTATTTCAATTATTAATGATTTAATGGTGAGACATCATGTTTATAAATAATTAAAAAAAAAAAAATTTATAATGTAACATTTTAAAAAACTTATAAATTTTTAATTAAAAATCAAATAGTAAGTGGTTAAAACATCTAGAATGCTTATATAAATAAATTGAGATGATTATTAAATTAAATTATAATTTTCATAAAATATAAAACACATTAATATACTTAAAAATTCAAAGTATAATTTAAATATATAAAATTTATTAGTATGATGTATGCAAGATGTATGCATGGGAGAGTGAGGGGATGTGGGAATGTGAGAGTGTTTTACTATTTTTTGTTGTTCATAATTCATTTTTGAATGCATAAATGGATTTAGCATGCTGAAAAACTTCGAGGATACTCGGATTTTACAGAAATCATCACTTAAATCTAGAAATCCAACAATTTCTTGCCTCATTTATGATAAATATCCGAGAAATTTTTTTCATTTCCTAGAATATGTAACCTACTATGTTGTTAAATGGAAATACATGACTTATGAACTTAGAGAAAAATAAAGTCATCTCCTAATTATTATAAAAATATTAATTAAGCCCAACCATTTTAAGAGTGGTTGGTAGCATGTTTACAATACTATGAAATTAAAATTGTACATATTATAAGTTTAATTTCATTTATTTTAGATATTAGTAATAACGGATTAATTTGAATAATAAAATGTAAATATTATAAGTTTAATTTCATTTAGTTTAAATATTAGTAATAACAGGTTAAATTGAATAGTTAATTAGAAAGAAATGTTTTTAAATAATTAAAAAAATCAATTTATAATGTAACACTTAGAAAACTCACTAATGTTTGTAATAAATGTTAAAAACATATAGAATGATATATACCAACGCATGCATAATAACTATATATTATATATCATAAAGGATACTATACACTTTTAATACACTTTTTATTATTTTTTGGGATGTGTTATATTGGAATTCATACTCATTTGAAAGAGGAATTCATGTGTAACCTATATATTAATTAAAATAATTAAATTTATTTTTGAGACATTTTTTTTTTTGGGTTAGAATGTAATGTTTTACTTGTATCATTTTAAAAATACAATTTCATAATCTCAAAAATGTGATTTGGAAATTTATATATTATTATAAATTTTAAAACAGTATTATAAACAAAATTTCAATTAAAATTATAGAATTTTGGTTTGTCAAATGTTTAATTAAATTAAAGTTAAAAGAATAATGATTAAGACTAGATTAGATGTAACTGGAAAATATGTAATCCAATTAAATGTAATTTTATGGATGATCATAATAAATATTGATTTTCTTATAAATAATATCTAGAAAGTACCTAACTCAATTAAATCTAACCTTATAGATGACCATAATGAATAATGACTTTTTTTAGTACCATAATGAATATTGACTTTTTTTTTTAGTGTTGAAGTCACATCTAAAATTATGATTTACTAATAACTTATCTTTCTAATAATCAATAATAATTAAAAAAATATCACTAATAACTTATTTTCCTAATAATCAATAATAATTAAAAAAATATCTAAACAAAATAATGATTTACTAATAACTTATCTTCCTAATAATCAATAATAATTAAAAATATATCTAAACAAAATAAAGTATAAACTTATCGTTGAAAAATCGCAAATGTATAAATATCTGTCCGACTAGAAGGATATGTTATCTAATTAAATTCGAATTATATATATGACCAGAATCAAAAAGGCATTGGCAACTTTTGTCGTTCATTAGACGATATTTATCCCCACCTGTTGTTGGACAGGGAATTTTGCTTTGGAAGATGATAAAAACCCCAGAATCAAAAAAGCATTTGAAAAAATGGCGAACTTTTGTTGTTCATTGGACGATATTTATCCCCACCTGTTGGACAGGGAATTTTGCTTTGGAAGATGATAACGACCCGGGAATCATATTGCTCATACCTATCTACAACATTCTGGAGCTGATATATGCATGAAACCCTGATACAAATGTGTTATAGGTGTGAGAAAATGGCAAAGCTCGGATGTTTAACAGCCAGCTGTAGCAGAGAAGATTAAGGTAGCCCCCAAGAGGAAGTGAGCCACAAAATTGCAGAGGATACGTTATATCAGGTTACTCTCATTTCCAGTCGCCTATGCAGTGGCATTAGCACAGATATATACGTATATAAAAGGACCAGGATAATGGCTCAATAATTTGCTTATATTTTCATCTATGTTTATTAAAATTTAAAATTTGGACATATAGCTTTTAGTAATTTTTCATCTATGTTCATTAAAATTTGGTCTTGAGATTTATATGAATACATGTATCTAATCTAATTTTTGTTAATTTTAGTTTTCAGATTCCAGTGCACATAGATTATAATAATAATAATTTAATTTTAAGATTAAGATAAAGTTAAATACTAAATTGATGTATGAAATTTTTTTGTGACAGAGATGTAAGAGATGTATATAATCTATCCCTTTTTGTTTTGTGGTTCATGTGTTCTGTATGATTGTATGATTGTATCCTATGTAATAAGTGTAACAGAAAGTGTCTCTTTGTACTATCTTATGGTTATCCTAATAGCCTTAGTTTAAATACTAGAAATTTAAAGAATGTAGTTGTTTAAATATTCTACTTTTTGTTTTTTTCTTGGAATTTTTTTTATTTAATTTTGTCTCCAAGTGAGAAAGTGTTGGATCTGCAAATTTGAGTGCTTAAGTCTGTATAATTTGAGTGCCCCAGGGTTTTTCAACTAGCTGAATCCATTTATGAATTCAGAAATACAATTTAAACAACATAAGATTGTGATTTCCTGCAGATTTATGTCACCTGATTCAGGCTGAAAAACCCAAACAGTAGAACAGTTAGACAAGGCCCAAAACAATTGATGGAATTGTTTGTATCAGTTATTGAGATTGTATAATACAAATGGATTATGAGTTTTTCAGAGTGTTGAATCCATCTATACATTCAAAACTGCAATTTAAATAATAATAAAATATAATTTCACCAACCATTGATTGACTGAATTCCAGTAATAATTAAAAAAAATATCTAAAAATCTAATGCTTTGAATTCTATCATGATATGTTTATTACACGAGAGTTATTTATTTTATCATGATATGTTTATTACACGAGAGGCTATTGTGTGAGTTTGACCTGTTAATTGTATAAGCAATTAACACGGATAATGAGGTTAAGTGACTAAGTAGCTATAGGGTTATAAGGAGGTAGAGGTAGAATGGAAGCCTGTGTCTACTGCAATTGGGTTTGGGTTTGATGGTCTTATGGTCTTTCTCTATTCCACTTCACATTTATATCCACCATTGCTATTCCTCCACACATTTATTGGGGCAACTTCTTTTTCTTTTTCTCAGAGGTGTGGGATTTGCGTTTTAGGGTATATTGACAGGTTTCTCTACAATAGAATTTTAATGTTCATGTATATGATCTGATCCAGCCACTGTTTTGTTCGTCTGTTAGGTTGTCTGATTGGTAGGGTGAGAGCGATTTTGACAGAGAGGGTGCATGTATTTTTGGTTTTGGCTTTTTTTTTCTTTCATTTCTGCAAGTGCTCCTTATAGTAAGTTACATATAATAAGTTACAGTTGTCATTTGGCTAAGGAGCTGCGCTATGAAGGGTGTTTCTATACTATAAAATTACATAGAACTCACACCAGGTTCATTCGTATCCACTCCGTAGATTTTGTGTTAGGTTTTCCGAACTAATACAAGTTTGTTCATTCGTACCCACTCCATAGATTTTGTGTTAGGTTTTCCCAACTAATACAAGTTTGTTCACCTCGTGACCTCCAGCTATACCACCTGTAGCCATTTTCATTTAGATTAGTTTGGATGGTTGGATATTTGGGGTGATTGGATCATTGTTTGTTATATACACAATACCTAAGTTTCAGACCAAATGCATAGAGCCCATTGAGGAATTCCAATGGGATTGTAATGTCGGGGTTATTTTTTTCTAGTTTTAGTTGTTATTAGATCTGTTTTCAACTGTGTTGCAGGTGTGAGGAAATAACACAGGCGCAGATGTTCAACACCCAGCTGCAGCAGACGTGAAGGTGGACTCAACCCAAGGACAGGAGCAGAGTAAGGTTGCGAACCATCAAAAAATGGACCACAAAAGTCTGTTGCAGAGCGATGCCCTATATCAGGTTACTCTCACCTCCACTGAGCTCTGCGGTTTTAACATAAATTTAGCAGAGCCATTAATGGATTAAGTTAATGCTTGCGTACTAGTGGATTGTATTCATGTACTTGTCACGTGGGAATGGCTAATAATGTGAATATTGCAGTATATATTGGAAACAAGCGTGTACCCTCGTGAGCCCGAGCCATTGAAGGAGCTCCGGGAATTGACTGCCAGACATCCCCGGTAAACCCCACCTATTCATCCCTCTCCGTGTGGCTCCAGATTCCTTAAATATAAATACGAAGGGGTACTGTGCTTGCAAAGCCAGTTTTCATGATGTGAAGCAACTGTGGATTGTCTGGTGTGTGACAGGTGCGACATGGCTGTTCCTCCGGATGAAGGTCAATTTCTGGGCCTCCTGCTGAAGCTGATGAACGCCAAGAACACCATAGAGATTGGGGTGTACACTGGTTACTCACTTCTCAGCACAGCCCTTGCCTTACCCAATGACGGAAAGGTGCATCCATATGCTTCATACATTTTAGATATTCCCAAACAGGGGAATTTAATGTTTGTATGTGGGCCAATTAATTAATGAAGGATGGCATGGCAGATAACAGCGATGGACATTAACAGAGAGAACTATGATATGGGGCGACCTATCATTGAGAAAGCTGGAGTTGCCCACAAAATTGATTTCAGAGAAGGCCCTGCTCTGCCAGTTCTGGATGAAATGCTTAAGAATGTATGTAATATGAAGGAGAGTATAATTGTTTGGGAACGAAAGATTTAACACCATTAAATTGATTGTGCGTGTGTTTTTATGTAGGGCGAGATGCACGGATCGTTTGATTTTGCGTTCGTGGACGCGGACAAAGAGAACTATCTGAACTACCACAA
>SNQJ01S0012545.1:495136-508872 GCA_010110895.2 Picea sitchensis
AATTTTCTGCTGGGTTTTCTATCATAGATTTTGCAAGATGCTCCCTCAAAAAGTACCTTATATCCTTTTTCAATGAGTTGTCCTACACTTAACAAGTTATGTTTCAAGTCTGGAACATGATAGACATTACATATGTCTTTCTGTACATTATGTTTAGTAAGAATAGGAACAGTTCCTTTTCCTTGAACTTTGACTAAATGATCATTTCCAAGAGTAATATCAGATGAGATTGAAGAATCAAGGCATGAAAGTAATTCTTTGTTACCTGTCATGTGATTGCTGCAACCACTGTCCAGCAACCAGAGATCTTGAGGTTGTTGTTCAGTCTTGTGGCATGAGAGAAACATACCTCTTGAGGTGTCTCCGATATTATTTGACACATGTGCTCTGCCTGAGAGATAATCTCACTGCTTCTTCCTGCATTCAGATTCATAGTGCCCATACTTTTTGCAGTAATAACATTGAATGCTAGTTTTGTCATTTAATCTTCTCCCTCTGCCTCTTTGAGGCTGGAAATTCTGATGTTGATTTTGTTGTTGATTTCTTTGACCTTGGAAATTCTGATTTGGATATTGTTGCCTGTTCCCTCCACTGGTATGAGGGTTACCTTGATTGTTCCCTCTTCCTCTACTTCTTCCTCTGCCTTTCCCTCTTCTGAATGAGAATTGAGTTTGGAAGGCATTGGAGATTGACTCATCTGTGAGATGCAGTCTGGTTTCATGTGTCACCAGAGAACCAGTTAACTCATTTGTTGAAAATCTTGACAAATCCTTGGATTCAAGGATTGCTGTTACAACCATTTCAAATTTCTTGGGTAAACTTTTGAGAATTTTCTCAACAATTCGTTGATCAGTGATGGTTTCACCAATCAGTTTGATCTAGTTCACGATTCCCATGACTCTGGTCATGAACTAATCCATTGTTTCAGACTCTGTCATCCTGAGAGTCTCGAATTGTGTCCACAAGGTCTGTAGTTTAATTGTTTTTACCCTGTCATTTCCTTGGTAGGAAGATTTAAGGATGTTCCAGGCCTGTTTGGAAGTACCAGTGCCTGTGATCTTCAAGAAAATCGAATCATCTACAAAATTCTGAATCCAGAATTTCACTTTGTTTCCTTTGGTCCTCAGAGTTTCCTGAGCAATTCTCTGCGCATTTGTCATGGCAGTGAGGGCGGCTGGATCTGGTTCCACATATCCAAGATCCACTGGTTCCCAACACTCTTTTTCTTGCAAGAACGATCTCATTCGAAGAGACCAAAATTCGTAATTCTTACCCAGAAGAATCGGACCCTGAGTTGGGCCTAGATTGCTAGATGACACCATGATTTTTGAATTAAAAAAAAATTGCAGAAGTACAGAGGAAAATTTTATATTTACCTCCGATCGGTGAAACGTGGATTTTCCGATGGCCGATGGGATCTTATTGGGCTTGAATTGGCCCTTGGTTTCCTTTCAATGTGACCACATGTCCTGTGATAAAGCGCTACGGGCTTTTCCTGTTTTTAGCTTTCAAAATGCCGAAACGTGAAAAATTTGCCTTTGGACTTTTCAACGGTCCAGATCGTGCTGTGATCTGACGGTCCATATCTTATCGGGATATCGTGAGTTCTGATGTCGAGTGTTTCCTCCTCGTTTCCCGATCCCTGAGTTACCGATGGCGCGTTCCTTTCGGGACTTTCCCGATTCCTCTGATCTCTACCACGCGTCCCAGCAGATGGATGGTCGTGCTCTCTCGTTGCGATTTCGCGATTTGATATGTCCCGGACGTCTCTTATCCAGGATCCGTGAACTTTCGATTTGTCGATTGTCGCGTTTGATGAGATGACGTCAGCTGGGCCCCGCAAATGGAGGGTTCCTCCTGTCGAGATTTCAGACTTCGTGGTTTCGAAGTGCACGAGATCCTTGTCCTCAGGATTCACGATTTGCCGAATCCCGATATGTCGATGGCCCTTTCCTTGTCGGAGATTTTCCTGAGTCCCCAGATTTACGCCACGCGTCCGGGAGAGATGGACGGTCCTGATTCCTCCTCGAGATATCGCGAATTGCGATGCTCCGTTGACACAATGTGTTAGTCAACTTCAAACCTCGAATGTCGAAATGTCGACGGGCACTACGATGTTCTCCACGTATCCGGACAACCGCGAACTCCAATATGCCGATGTAACGACTCTCGGATCTGCTGCCACTTGTCCTCTGAGATAGACGACTCACAAGTCCTCTCAGGATTTTGCTATATCACGTATCGGAGTTTTGGAGTGCAATCTTTTGAGCGTCCAACTCGTGATTACCGATTTTGCGATGAGAGAAGATCGATGGATCACAATCTTTCTCGATCAACAATCCAGAATGACTCGTGATTTCGCGATTCGTGAATTCTCACGGCAGTCTTCTGTCCTTTCACCTTGCGAGTCACGAATTGTCGGGATCTCGCCACGTGTTTCTTGATGGATGGTCAAGATGACGTCGGGACTTCACAAGTCAAAAATTCTCCGGTGCGCTCCAAACGACTAACCATCGTGCACCTTCTTGTTGATCTAACGGTTGTCGGGCCTTTGCGCAAGATTTGACGGCTGAAATGTTTTCACCTTTTTCGCGCTCTCCTTGTCCCTTCTGGACTGGTTTCCCTCTCTGGATTCGTTCGCAGGACGAATCTTACGGTCTCAGTGGCTGTTCTTTTCACCTGTGGAAGAAAGATTCATGAATCTTTCAAAGATTTGAAAGAAATACACGAATTCTTCGTTATCTGCTACAATCTTTGACAGATTTGAGCGATTTCCCGTAAATCTTTAAACGATTCTGCCTTCTGCATGAATCTTTAACAATTTTGAATGTTTTCTTCGAGTTCTTTAAGCGAACTTTCGTTCTGCATCTCTTCTTCGTCAATCTTTGACGATTCTTGAAAAATTGTGCAGGTTTCTTTAAAGTTTCTTCTTCTGCGTTCTCTTTGTCCAGGATCTTTCGAGCGTTGTACGCTCTACAACCTCTGCAAGCTTCTTACGGTGATGTTTTGAGATTATTGCAGACAACTCTCCAAGCCTTGTGAAAAGTCTGTGTCGCGTGCTCTCAAGATTCGTGAAAGCTCTTCTCTATGAGGATCATGTTGCTCTCCGGACTGTGTGAAGAGACTTACTGCTGAAGCTTTGATACCATGATAAATTGTGAGGCAAAGAGAAATGCAGAGAGAATAGAACAGTATATTGAAATGTATGAAGAAGTACAGAAGAAGTACAGAACTCAGTTACAATGCAAGATGGTTGAGCTAAATAGGCTCAAGCAAGACAAAAATAGAAAGTACAACTGTCCAGTACAACTAGCAGTGTACAGCCAGACTGTTGAGGTTACATTATATTTAACAGTTCTCCTTCGGAAAAAATAAGATAATGCATGAGCAGGTTAGTTACTCGTTATGATATTCCAAAATTGGAAGCTGGACAGTTGAAGTTGAATACAAATAAACAATGGGAAGAAGCATATCATCCAATCCAAAAGCATTGCCAAGCGAGAACAATGCATGCAGTTTTGTCGGTTATTCATTACGCTTCCACATAATGTTTATTTAATGTATATAAATAAACAATTTGTTTGGCTCAAACACCAAAACACAGAGACATGCTAGTAAGTAACCTGGTGGACGTGATGAGTCGCTTCGAACCCTGGACCTTCCTGACAATGTATTGGAGATTGTTCATTAGAAACAGATTTCACAGAGCAACATCATTGTAGAGGTTAGATTTCAAATCTAAACTAAACTGCAGATTTATGATAATCCATCTAAGTCTCGCAAACAGAGCAGAGTCTCCATTGTCTAATTCATCATGATGCCCATCAATGGGTGCATTGGTCATCATGTTCATGAGAGTGTCATTGTAACCGACAAAAAAACTCATATAATCATAGCATACCTGGTAAGTGGATGAATCGTGTCGCCAGGGACCGGGGTCTTTGAATATTTGTCTGGATTGCATTCTCGAATACCTTCATGATCTCCAGTGCCAAGTCCTATTATTGTTGTCTTGGGATCATGCTCTACCTTATGGGATCACCCTGCATCACTTCATTAAACAATGTTTTTGAAACAAGCTCCGGAATAAACGGGAGGCAGGAGATTGCATCGTTTAAATTTTGAATTTGAAACTCAGACCATCCCGCCTTGCCATGTCATCCATCCGTCGATTTACTCAACTATCCGCGAATGACAAGCTAATGGAGACGACGTCGAGAAGAGGGGCGGATGAAAAACGGATGGTCGAAATCTAGAAGAAAGAAGAGAACGAAAAAGGTACCAATTTTGTATGGTGTAATCCACATCCATCCACAACTTATGGATCCATCTTCCATGACCTATCAATTCTGTACGTACAAACGGATTAACCGGGTTACATAACCCTTAAGTATCACTACCTTAAAGTTTGTCGGAGAAGGTATGCGGACAGTAGTTGTTGGAGTGATAGTGAAAGGAAGTGTCAGAATTCCCTCCGAAAATCTGTAAGCACCATGCAATATTCGTGTTAGTGCATGGTTCTTAAGGCTTGTCATAAGTAACTTCTTGCTATACGGTTTTTAGATGGTGAGAGGTGATTGTGATGCAAGTTTGACCTGTATGTTTAAGGATCTCTTATTCTTTATTGTTGTGTGAAATGTAATAAGTGTGAGAGAAAATATGTCTTTATGAGATTTATTGTTATGTGAAATGTAATAAGTGTGAGAGAAAATATGTTTTTATGAGCTTATTGTTATTTTTTTTCACCAAAAAATAGATGCTTGAAATTCACCAATACTTCTCTCCAAATTTGTGGATGGTAAGGGTGCTAAACTACAACCTCATAAGTACAAATCTTGAGCTCATAATGTCCCAAGAGAGTATGCACAAGTCTTACCAATTATGTACACATCTTACCAATAAAGTGTGCTTATATGTGTGACATGGTTTGCCCCTTGCCTATTCTAACATGTGTTACTTTGACCTGTTAATTTCTTACGCACATAATGGGGTTAAATGACTAAGCAAATACAACAGTTTATGACAATTACATGTGTCACCCACTGTAGGGGCCACATGTCCTCTCTCCCTTGTCGCATGTCATCTCTGGAAATTACCTGTTCGGTCCACGTGGCGGGAGGAGTATTTGGGACCTGCCTGTATTTTTCATCGCTTCTAGTATGTCACCCTGTGCGAGAGTGGACTCTTCGAGAGTCCGGGACTTTGACACTCTGGAGGTTTGGAATATAGTTTCGAGGGTGAGACAAAAGGCTGGAAAACTGGAGCCACGTGGCAATATTTTGGGATCCTTCGCGAGTTCGGGAATTCGAGACTCGGAGGACATGCATGTAGAAAAGAAAAGGGATGTTTAGCACCAAAGTATCAAACGCCAAATTCTCCTCTAGCTTTTGTGTTAGATGAGGATTAAGTTTCACCATTGGTTTGGATGGTGGATGGACCTTCCTTGCGAGAGGTAGGAACTTGGAAATGGTACGAATGAGATGGATCCATGTGGGTGCCACGTGGCCCTCAACCAATGAACGCTTGAAGGACTTTGGGAAACCATAACTTGTAAATCATAGGTTGGATTAGAGCCTGGTAATAGTCATTAGAAAGTAATGTGTGAGTAGAAGAGGATGAATCATCTCAGAGAGATGATTCAGGATGATTTGAGTCAGCAAAAGTTTGATGCCCCATCCCTAGGAAAGGTACTTAGGGGTCGGGTGTGTTAAGAATTTTTATCAGAGCATGGTTACAACACTTGGCTTACTTGGCCTCATGTACGAGTCGCTTAAAAATATTATTTAAGGAAAATATTATTTAAATAATTTTTAGGGGTGAGAACCTATCTTACCCCTTTCCTAAAAGGATTAGTTAAACCTCTAATGAAGAAATGAATGAAATTTTCTACTGTTGTGTGTGTTTGGAAAATATGAAATATGTGTTGTTCATGAAATAATAGACCATTAACTAATAGAAAATATTTTATCAGCACTCAAGCATTCAATAGACTGCAAGAAAACTACAACATAAAGGATGGTGACACACCATGAATTGGGGGAAATCTCCCACAATAGAGAGGGAGAATCTAATGAAAGGAGGGCGGTGGAAATCCCTTCGGATCTGGCTGAAACTGTAAGACACCTCATGGAAAAATTACAGAGTTGTAAGGCTGACAATGAAAGGTTGATAAAAGAGCACGAAAAGAAAACTGAAATTAATGCAATCTTGCTACAAATCTTATCAGATATACAAAGGCAGTTTCAACATGGACCAACAACCAGTCATGTGGACAGACGTCATATGAAGAAAACCCAGAGTCCACCTGAGATATGAAAGAATGTTCCTGAAAGTGGCCACACAAGGAGGAGCACCTCAAAGAATTCCCAACATGGAGCCAAGAGACACTCGTCGGAAGAATCCTCCGACAAGGAAACCGAAAACTCCAAGGAATACTCTAGTAGAAAAATTAGTTCGCATTCCCAAAGGAAAATAAAGAAGAGGAAACATTCAAAGAGTCATGACCCTGAAGAGTTCAAGAAATCCAAACCACCCACCTTCGATGGAGAAAATAATAAGGGGGAAGCAGCAAAAGTTTGGCTGCTTGGCTTGAAGAAGTACTTCAGAGTCCATGATTACTCTGAAAATTTAAAGGTTTGAATAACCATATTTAACTTGAATGGAAAGACCTCCATTTCATGGGAGGACCTTAGGAATGTGAAAGGAATACCTGAGAAGGACTTGTCATGGAAACAATTTGAGAAATACTTCAAAAATAAGTATATGTTAGAGAAATACTTTGATGGGAAGACCAAGGATTTCTATGAACTCAAGTTGCGACAACTCACCATAGATATAAATTCCTTAAGTTGATAAGGTATGTACCCTACATAAAGGATGAAAAGGTAAAAATGGAACGATTTATTGGTGGGCTACATTAGTCCTTTCGAGTAAGATTCAATTTGATGAGCCAAAGACCTTAGAAGACACTATCTGGAAGGTAGGGTATTTCTATGAGCAGTTCAAGAACAAGACAGAACCGCACAAGGACTAGAAGAAGAAAAATAGTTATGGATTCAAGAAAAATGGGTTTAAACCCGCAAGATTTAAGAACTATGGGAATGGTTCTAAGATGATCCTTCCTACTAAAAGTGTATACGAAAAAAATTTCCCCTCTCAAAGTGGAAATAAACCCTTTGGGGTAGCCCCAAGTAAGACTAATAACCCAAAGAAAGAACCCTTGAAATGTTAGGGTTGTGGAGAAGAACATCTGCTGAGAGACTACCCATATAGGAAACATAACAGTAGGAGGGTCTACAACATCCAAGAGGCTACCAAAGTCAATGATGTGGCTAGGAGCATGCCACATATTTATGAAACTTGGATAATAAATAAGTCGACCACCAAGCTTTAGTGGTGGAGATGGAATGTATGATTTCCAACCATCTAGTTTACATTTTAATTGACCCTGGTTCTAATTTGAGTTATGTTTCCCCTCAAACTGTTGAGAAATTTAAATTGCAAGAAGTTAAACATGTTAAATCATGGCTGGTACAACTAGCCACTGAAACCAAAAGAAAAGTAATAGAGGTCATACTAGCATGCCAATTTGTTATGAGTGGATTTACCACCCAGGTGAACCTCAACATACTTCCTTTAGGATCTTATGACTTGTTGATTGGAATGGAATGGTTGGCTGCCCATAAAACCAAGTTGGATTGTTACAATAAAACTTTGGAGTGTGAAAATGAATAAGGGAGAAAGGTAACCCTACAAGGGATTCAAAATCTTGTCTCAGTGAGACAAATATCAACACTTCAAGTGAAAAAGTATTACAGAAAATGATGTCCTTTGTATGCAATACATGTGTTGGATTCTGTTGAGGATGAAAAACCAAGCCTAGAGGACCATCCCATATTGAGAGAGTATAAATATGTGTTTCTAGAAGAGGTACCAAGTCTACCTCCAAGAAGAGACATTGAATTTTCAATAGAACTTGCACCAGGAAGAGTGCCAATGTCTAGAACACCCTATACAATGTACACTAGAGCTAGTTGAACTCAAAATACAACTAAATGAAATGATGGGCATGGGCTACATCCGGCCTAGTGTATCTCCATGGGGAGCACCAACCTTGTTTGTGAAAAAGAAGGATGACACACTTAGGTTGTGCATAGACTATAGGAAACTCAATAAGATGACCATAAAGAATAAGTATCCCTTACCAAGAATCGATGACTTGTTTGACCAATTAAGGGGTGCTACCATTTTCTCCAAGATTGACTTGAGGTATCGATACCATCAGGTCCGAATTAAGGATGAATACATCCACAAAACAGTCTTTAGGACAAGATATGGTCACTATGAATTTATGATGGTGTCCTTTGGGCTAACCAATGCACCAGTCACTTTTATGTGCTTAATGAATAATGTACTCAATAAATTCTTAGACATATTTGTATTTGATCCAGGATCTTTTCATCGTGACTTATAAGGAATTGTATTAAATGAGCATAAATTAATGTGCACCATTAAAGAAGGGAAAACTTAGAAATGAAGAGAAATAGGCATCATATATGAACACAAAAACTTGATAACAGAGTTTGTCCCTGGTGGACTGATCTGGATTATTTTCGGCACGAAATGAGAGTGGAAATATAATAAAGAAATGCACAGAGATATCGCAGACATTCAATAATATAACATAAATGTATCAGATATGCAACCATAAACACAGATATACAGTAATACACGATTTCTATTAATGAAAGAAATGTCAAGAGACTGTAAAAATACAGAGTGAAAGACTCACTAGAATGGTGGAAGCTTATCTCTGAGAAGAGATGTGACGGCTACTCGCATTCGCAAGAAGATGATTACAATGAGGCTATGAAGGCCTTTTTACAATAAGCAAGAATTCCAAAAACCATATACATCCAAAAACCTAACCCTAGGAGATGAAGCGCCAAAAGTCATGTGGGCCCCATTTGGGTAAGTTAGTACATCAACTTCCCGGGGTCGTAACTTTTGCATACGATCTCCGTTTTAGGCGTATGATATCCCGTTGGAAAGGTATCATTGAGGATATTCATTTTAGGCAAAATATCAATGGAATTTATATATTACAAACATGTTTCCCCAAAAAACATCATTTAGGGCCTCAAAATGGCCCCGGAAGTTATAACCTGCTAAAAATAGTGAATTTCCAAAATTGCCAGAAAACTATTTTGATCCTGTCGGATAAGGTGGGTGGGCACCAATATCCACCTGGATCAATCTTGGTAAGTTGCTTGCCTTGTTGGAGATGTCGCGTTTCTCAGTTTGTGGAAGTTTGTCACGAACCTATTGAGGCTGAGGCCATTCAACAAGTTGAGATACATGAGAGGATGGTGTACAGAAGGAATATTTGCGCTTTGTTGTAGCCTTGTCGACCTGCTTCTGTTGGATAGAAGGTGCTTGGGGCGAGGCTGTAGTGGTTGCAGTGTCCTTCTGTTCTTCTTTTGAACAGATTGTGAAGAAGCTAAATTTTGCAGTATGAGATACTACCTTGTGACACTTTTTAGGTGGAACAGTAGTGGGAACTACCTCTCGTATTCTGTAGAGATGACCCCCCAAAGTAACAATGACACTATGGGTCGAGACTTATAAACAGCATGGCGCTTCCACATATATGGCTGGCCCAAGAGAACATCACAGACAACCAGTGGGGAAACATCACATAATACCTCGTCCTTGAAGGGTTGTATGCCGTATGACAATCGACATTGCTGGCTAACACAGAGATCTCATCCTTGGCGAAGCGACCCGATGTTGTATGGCTGCAGGTGTGGTGTTGACGACAATCCCAACTGTTTGATGACCTCTGCTGAGATGAGGTTCTTATGGCTTCCGCTATCAACAATAAAATGCAGCGGGGTCCCCTTCACCCATATTTGTGAATGAAAAAGGTTCTCCCCCTCTTTGGGATCTGTTGGTTCTTCTAGTTGAATTGTTGCGGTCACGACAATAGCAGTGGGGTCTGCGTCAATGATCTATCCTTTACCAGCATTTTCAGAATTAGATTCTGAATTAGGGTTCGGCTCCTTGTCTTTGATCTCGGTCACCAATCACTGTTTTGAGGGACATTCATCGGTGTTGTGCCAGGGGATTTTGTGGAAATCGCACCATTTTTCGGTGTCCTTCTTTGTCTTCCCGTGACCCTTCTTTTCCTGTGTCTTGGACTGGTTTTCGGGAGCCTATTTGTTAGGGTTGTCTTTGTCATACTTTGGTTGTTGTGGATTTGCAGACACAAACTCCCGTTTGTTCTGGTTCTTAAATTTCTGCTCAATTTTAACAACATATCGATAGGCAGCACCAAGTGATGAGATGTCCAAAAAATCCATTTCAGTTTGGATGTATCTGTGTAGAGCCCCACGGTATTTCAGAACCAAATGTCGTTCGAAGTCTTTCATACCCGGCTTGGTGCGCAAGGTATGGAAGGTATTGGTGAACTCCAAAACTGCTTGGCCCCTCTCTTTCCGCAGTGTGGTCCATCTCATGTACTGGTCCTCATAGTTGCCAACAGGGTAATACTGTTCCTTTACTGCATCCACAAAAAAATCCCAAGTGGGCTCGACCCCATATATTCCAGACTCCTCTGTGGAACTTTTCTCCCAGTAAGTTTCCCACCAATGTTTGACATGAGGGAGATATTTAAGGAGTGCGAAGGTGATCTTTTATTTTTCAAAAAAATTGTGAACAGAGAAATAACCTTCTAGCAGAGTTAACCATTTTTCTAGGTCTTCTACATCTATCTGTCCTTCAAATACAGGAATATCAAAATTAACTTGTACCTTGAAAGGAGAGGTGCCTCCACAGTGGTCGCTTGATGAATATGTGCCTGTTGTTATCGGCAGGCATTGAAGGATGTGGGAAAAATTCTCCATCATTTCATCCCTCTGTCACGTGAGAGTTTGCTCAAGCAACAGACTGATAGGATCATCTGCTCTGTCGTTTTTATTTTCTTCAACTATTGAGGGTTTCTTGGGTGTGTGAGAGAGATTTTCCTCAAGAGAGACAAACTCGATACCCAACTTGCTATACTCATACCTCATCGGGGACATGCATTGAAAAAAAATGATCAAGAATAGCCTACTCTGATACCACTGATCCGGATTATTTTCGGCACGAAATGAAAGCAGAGATATAATAAAGAAATGCACAAAGATATCGTAGATATTCAATAATATAACATAAATGTATCATAGATGCAACCATAAACACAGATATACAGTAATACATGATTTCTATTAATGAAAGAAATGTACAGAGACTGTAAAAATACAGAGTGAAAGACTCGCTAGAATGGTGGCATCTTATCTCTGAGAAGAGATGTGACGGCTACTCGCATTCGCAAGAAGATGATTACAATGAGGCTCTGAAGGCCTTTTTACAATAAGCAGTAATGCCAAAAACCCTAGACATCCAAAAACCTAACCCTAGGAGATGAAGCGACAAAAGTCATGTGGGCCCCGTTTGGGTAAGTTAGTACATCAACTTCCCGAGGTCGTAACTTTTGCATACGATATCCGTTTTAGGCGTATGATAGTCTGTTTGAAAGATATCGTCGAGGAGATTCATTTTAGGTTCAATATCAAAGGAACATATATATTTAAAACATGTTTCCCCAAAAAAAATCATTTAGGGCCTCAAAATGGCCCCGGAAATTAAAACCTGCTAAAAATAGTAAATTTCCAAAATTGCCAGAAAAATGTTTTGAGCCAATCGGACAAGGTGGGTGGCCACCAATATCCACCTAGATCATGGACTACGTCTCTGGGTCCTGCTCTCAAATGGTTAGGCTCTTTTATTAACTCAGCAAAAGAATTTGTCAAATACATGAATATAACTCATTCTGAAATCAAGCTGCAGAAATAATGCTCAGGTCAGAAAAAAAACATCACCATTGGATTTGAGGCATCGAATTACCCAAAAATGACTGTCTCCACACTCTGATCTGACTCTGGCACTCCCAGGCCCAAAAGAAATATTGTCTCGGTTTTCATGCCGCAATTATGACAACATCTACCTCGAAATCCATGTCGTATTGTACAGTACAGTCACGTGATTTCCCCCCCCCCTAATCTGGTCTGAAATTCATTCTTAAATATTAAACGAGGTGGATATACCAAGGCACACCCCTTGACGCGTTGGTTAGAGCAGAGTTTTAATTCAATGCACGTGCACTAGCATGGACTGGCAACATAGTATGGGAGTCCAATTGTCATGTTGGATCTTCTTTCTTTTAGTCTTTACATCTTCACAAATTTACATACACATGTAATTTAGGACATGTACATATGGGAAATGGAACTCTATGTCGAGGATGTTGAGTTGAGTTATTATCCAATTTATTGTGCTCATGTGTATATGATAGATTTTACATTCATTTTTATGTTATGTATTGTTTTCTTAATTAATTGGTCACAAAATATATTAAATATTGTGTATGCAAGTTCCTATTTGGAGAAATATAAATGAAGCACAATTTATTTCTCCATCCAAGAAGACTCTATAGGGCACATAGAGTCTTATTGCTTAGAGTTGTCATTGAGCATATATAATGCAATAAATTGAATCATTGCTACAACTTATATTACAAGCTTAAGATGATATGATATGGGGGTAAAATTTAGAGGGGTTTTGTGTTCAACATCATTGATTGCATGGCGAGGATGGCGCTATTGAAATAGATGTACTACAATTGATGAGACATCTTTTCAATCGTTACTTTTCATTTTGTGCCCCCTATTGCATTTAGGTCAAGTGTCTCAAGGAAACGTCTAGGGTATATAAACACCACCAAGTGGCATAATTGAGTTCTATAAGCTTCAACAGGTGTGTTTGGCCAAGACCAAGATGAAAAAATGGAATTACATGTTAATGAGCAAAACCCTAGCTTCATAAATCGTAAATTAAAACAAGATCGAGGTCATGGACTCACAAGAGAGGGGTTCCCCTAGTTTTAATCCAATGTCATGAATCCAAATTGATTGATGGTTCACCAATCTGAGTCTCGATTAGCATTTTATGGTGAGTTGTAACTCACCTTCAAAATCCATTTAGGGACACATGGTGAATTTTCTCCAGGGGCATAAAAACCAAACCAAGCAGTAGAATTGAGTGATGTAAGCTCCTACAAGTGACTTTGGGCAAGGATAATATGAAAACTTTGTCCATACTCCTAGTATAGACTTTTCAAAATTGACCCTTTAATGCAAAAGTTGCATTGCATGTTACTAAGTAAAACCTTATTTTCATAAATTATTGAATAAAACAAGCTATGGGCCATGGAATCACATGAGAGGAGTGCCCCCAATCATAATTTGATGCCACGAATCCAAAGGAATCAATGGTTCAATGATTCGAGTCTCCGTTATCGTTTTATGGGAAGTTGCAACTCACTTCCTAAATCCATTCAGGGACACATGGCGAATTTATCTCGAGGGCATAAAAACCAAACCAAATAGCAAAATTGAATGACATAAGCTCCTACAAGTGTGTTTGGGAAAATATGACATGAGCACATTGTCAAAATTCTTGTGATCTATAGTTTTCAAAAATTAATCTGGACCCGGGATTTAGCGTACACTCCACTTCTCTAGGAGGAAATATCACTACCATGGTTAGAGTTAGGCTACAAAGGTTTGATCTTTAAACATATATTATATGGGGATTTTGAGACTTGGCATTGTACAAAGATCAAATTATGTGGGGAA
>SNQJ01S0012545.1:517985-530243 GCA_010110895.2 Picea sitchensis
GACCTATGTTGATTATTGTATGACAATTAAATAAAGGGTGTTGGACCTAACTAGTTAGACACTTAAACTATGATGTTGAGACTAATTGGTGAATCCAATATCAAGCAAATTTATGACTTAAAAATAAATGAGGGCTTATGAAACAATGCACTTGGATATAATATCATTGTCATATAAATGTATGTGCAAGACTATGTGAGTGCACTACATTTGGCCCCTTGGTATTCAAGCAACATTTGATTATGAAGTACTAATCATAAAATCAAGTACATTAAGAGAAACAGTAGAAAGCATGGTCTAAAATGAATCAAGGTATAGAACATGTTCTAATATATATAATTAAACCAAATGTTGATCAATATTATTACGTCAATAGGCATCCCTATATCGGAAACCGGGTGAGAGATTTATAATTTTAAAAAAATGTTTAATCGATGGACATGAAATGTATTATTGTCGAATATTCTTCCTCAAATCTATGACCCAAATTTCATGGCTTAAATTTTGTGTTGTTTAAAATCTGAATATTAATGACGGTTATTACTTTCCACATCTTTGGCCACTTATAGCTTTACTCTCCACTTCTTCCATGTATCGTTGGACACGTATCGCTTTACTCTCCACTTCTTCCACGTATCGTTGGACACGTATCGCTTTACTCTCCACATCCTTCACACATCGCTTTAGTCTCCACTTCCTCCCTCGTTTTCTCCCATCTCTTTACTCTCCACTTCCTCAACCATTTCCACTCGTATTCCAGCAGGACCACGTTCGTTGTTGTTTCCACTTCCTCTCCATTCTCTATGTGTTGCCTGTAGGTATTGTTAACTGCCAAGTATTTGCATGACAAGGTCTCGCTTTCAACTTGAGCATGGAGCGTTTTTAGTCGTAGATCGATTTCCCAACACCTTGGAGTATAAAAAATTCTTGTGCTTTTCCCACTTAGGACGCAGATAAATTTAACCAAATTGTGTTTTAGATGCTTTTCAACCATCATAAAAAATTTTCTTTCAACAACCCTTTCTCTTCTTTTCCTTCCCTAGTCTTCCAACAACCTTCTCTCTTCCTCTCCCTTGCTTATGTATAATATTGTGCATTGCATATGGACACTAGCCTAAACCCATCTAAACCTTATCACAACATTATCAAACGCTATATTGATTTGACTCTTGTGTTATTATCACAATATCAAACCTTAGTGTTAAATTAAATTTGAAGACTAAAATAAAATTAAAGGACATTGTAAACTTTCAATATTAAACTTTAAATGCATATCACAAACCCTAGCTTCACATGATCAAACCCTATGCTCTTTTGACTCTCACTATTATCACATTATCAAACCCTAATGAGTGTTAAAAGTACCTCTATAAAACAATATACTCCATTTGAAGTACCTTTCTTTTCATCAATGTTTTTAATTGTTCTCCACTTTTTCGGGATAACGCTTTAAAAATACTTTATCCGTCTTATTAAAGGTTTACTTTCTTCTTTTATGTATTCCTTGGAATGTGCTTCTCTGCTCCATCTGTCTTCCTTGCATTATATTTCTCCCAATCCCATCGGTCAATTTTGGCTTCACTAACATTACAATCTCTTTAATATACAAATTAAATGAAACAAATTAAACTTAATATAATAGACCCCCTGGTCGTTGGTAAGTAACTTCTTGCTATACGGTTTTCAGATGGTCATAGGTGACTATGATGCAAGGTTGACGTGTCTGTTTAAGGATCACTTTTTTCCAATAGAAAATTCGCTCAAAATTATATTAGAGTATACTTTTTTTTACATCATCAAAGATCCATGACAAGGATTCGATCAATACATATCAGACTAGGCACTAAACAATCATGAAAGACTATCCAAAAATATCTTCCTTACAAACCTCCATGGATATATGCTTCAATGGGCTAGCAAATATAAACAAAAATTTCATCTACTCCAAAGAAAACAAAACCAATTGAAATAACCAAGTGTCCAGTAGGAAAGCAGTCCTGATCAGATTCGACTAAGGAAGGATTCAAAAAAGTTGGATATGTGTAAGAGGTCCTACAACCCCATTTTCCCACTTGTAATATGATAATCTGCCTTCCGGTTCTAATAATGCTT
The DNA here is from genome assembly GCA_010110895.2 of Picea sitchensis. Lineage (NCBI taxonomy): Eukaryota > Viridiplantae > Streptophyta > Pinopsida > Pinales > Pinaceae > Picea > Picea sitchensis. Next base: position 520,098 of record SNQJ01S0012545.1, read on the forward strand.
ATTTTGATAATTGGTCTGCCTCGTTGTTAAATTCCGTGAATATGTGATGAAAGCTAATTTCTTGAAATAAAGTGGTTAAATCCATTGTTTTAAGCTTCCATCCTTCAATGGAAATAGCCTCTAGTCTACCTCTATGGTTTAGTGAATCAATAACTACCTTTGACTCCCCGAATAACTTTCATTTTTCAATAGTAAAAAGATTAGCAAGAGTGAGAGTAGCCCAAACTCCCAAAAGTTAGGCCTTTATATTAGTGCCTTCCTCACAGTTGAAATACCATCTATATATAGTCGCATCTGAAGATTCGATAACTTCACCAGCTCCACATTGTTTGCCTCCTGAAATGGCATCCCCATCGAAACTTGCAATAGTGGAGCCAACTTGTTGTGTAATCGAGCAAGCTCATAATGGAATAGATTTATGAGATGAGGGGAACCTGTTGAGAGATCCGAGAGTCTTGTACACCACTGAAAAAACTGAAGGAGATGCATCTTCAAAAATAACTTTATTTCTCTCCAACCAAATATACCAACAGGTAAGAGCAACCAAAGTTGGAGAAACGGATTTGTCCTTAGTCCATGAGAAGAAACATTCAGAAAGTGAAGACCCTTCCCAAGTTTTTTTATCTTCAGAATAGGATTTAATCTGCCCCAGACTGACTTGGTGAAGGTATAATGGATGAAAAAATGGCTATTTTCTTCAGTACTTTGTTTGCAAAGGTAGAAAAGACAGGGCCCTACCAACTTTTTTTTGTAGGATATCCCAGGATAAAATCTTGTTTTCCCCTGCCATCCAAATGAATAATTTTATCTTAATTTGTAGGTCCCATTTCCAAATATTTAACCTCCAGCCACTCCAAATCAAATATCTCTGTGTAGATATAAGAGCAGAATATATATTTTTAACCAAGATGATCCCTGAAGAATCACCCCTAGTCCATAACAATGTATCATTTGTATCTTGGAGCGAGACACCAGTGCCTATAAGCGCTCTACAATAAGAGTTCCATTCAAATGAACAAATTACCTGAAAAACCCAACTCCTTGCTACTTATCCAGTTTTCGGAATATGTAAAGGGATCCCATGAAACTTTTGCTTGAGCAAGAACTATAATTATTTTTTGTCTTAAATCAGTGATAAGCGAATCTAGGAGAAGGGAGTTGTCCTAGACCTAAGATCCGATATCTGCCAATGGATATAAGGTTTCCTGAACCAGGAAGCCAGCTTAGCCAATGGGTAATCACATAGACCGATCTAATAAGACTAGTCCAAATCCTCGACGCATAAATCTGTTTGTAGGAGGCCAATCTAAACCAATTGATAACCGTTGTATTGGGCATATATTTATCCATTAATAATTTATGCTAGATACCTTCCCAAGTCAGCACACACCAAAGAGTATTTACCGTCAAGGCTATATTAAAAAGAAATAATTTGCGGAACCCCCAACCACCACACATCTTTGGTTTGGAAAGAAGATCCCATCTGCAAAGGTGATACTGTTGAGTTTCTTTGTGACCACTCCAGAGAAAATTGAACATCAATTTTCGGATCTTGTTCAAAACAGAGCGAGGGATGGTCTCCATAGACATCCAATATACTGACTGACTCTCAAGAACTGATTTTAATAAAATATATCTAACACCCAAGGACAACCACATGTTGCACCATAGTCCAATCTTTTTTTCCAATTTGGTCACTAGCCAATTCCAGTCGCTTGCCCTATACACCCCAGTCTTTAGAAAGTATCCAAGATATTTGAAACCGATAGAGAGATCGATAAAAGTATAAGGAAGAAACGACTTAAAAGGGACAAGGTCAGCATCAGAAAGGCTTTCAAAATGTACAATAGTTTTTGACTCATTAACCATGAGTCCCGAAGCTTTACAGAATAACTTGATGATTTTGTCAATTTCCAGCCATTCTTATAATGTAGCCTTAGTCATAATTAGGACATCGTCCATGAATAATAAATGGAGAATTTTGATCATTCTAGACACTTTTATACCTGATAGATTTCCTTCCTCTTTAATTTCTTTTAATAAAAGGTTGAGGCCTTCCATAACCAAAATAAATACTAATGGAAATAATGGGCAACCTTGGCACAGTCCTCTGTCGCTTCTGAAAAATTTGGATGCCTCGCCATTAAGTAAAACTGCATAAGAAGAGGAAATTACGCAACTCATAATCCATTTTGTCATATGGAGGCCAAAGCCCACTTTTAATAAAGTCAGCCTTAAAAAATCTCAATCAATGCAATCATATGCTTTCCATAGATCCAATTTCAAAACAGTGACTTTAATTTCTTTCTTTTTATGTTATGAAGGCTCTCATGTGTTGTTCCTATAGCATCTTGAATCCTCCTCCCTTGTAAAAAACCCAATTGTTCTGCAGAAAGTGATCTAGAGATGATCGGTTTTATCCAATTTGCAATGATTTTTGAGATTACTCTGTAACACAGGTTACACAATGATATCGGATGGAAATCTTCAAATGTAAATGGTTTGTTTGCCTTTGGAATAAGGGTCAGGAAAGTCAAATTTAGGCTCCCAACAATAGAACCTCTCAGTCACGATTCCTCCACCATCTAAAGGAGATCCTCCCCTACTAAATAAAAAAAGAAAGTGAAAAATTCGACCGTCCAACCATCAGGCCTTGGACTCTTATCTTTTTTGAAAAGAGATAAAACAACCCTTAATTACTCCATAGTTATTGGGCTGTACAACGAACAAGACTCATCATCATTTACCATCCGGGGAAATAGACCAGTAACCTTGACTTGTTCAATAGTGTTTGGGATAGTCAGAGCTTTGTAAACTTTTTTGAAATAATGAACAACATTCTCCTTTATAACTCCTTGATCTGTGAGTGTATACCCATTTTCATCAGTGATCTCCCAAACATTTTTTCGAATCCTACTGTGATTTGCATAATTGTGAAAAAACTGTGTGTTATTGTCTTCGCTCTGGATTCAGATCGCCTTGTTGTGAAGTCTCCATTGTGCTTCAAAACCAAGTAAAATATTATTCGTTTCAAGTTCCATCTGTTGTAGTTTTTCTTCCGCTTCCAAATTTGTTGAATCCCCCACCAATTTCACAATTGTATCCCTTATATCAGATTCTAATGTCACTAGGTGAGCCTTGCTCCTACCAATGCTTTCCTTAAACCATAATTTAGTATGACTCTTCAAGACCTTTAATTTCCAAACTATTTTGCATTGTATGCCACCTTTGGATAAGAAAATAGGGTCCTTCCATATCTTATGAACTAATGCCACGTAATATTTTTCATGCAACCAATGGGAGTTTAACTTGAAAGGATAGGCTTTGTAAATGGGAGGAATCTCCAACTGTACTAAGATAGGGGCATGATAAAAAATAAATGGAAACTCCACCCAGTATCTATAAATGCCAACGTAGGATAATAAACCCTTAGAAACAAGACATCTATCCAATCGCTTGGCAATGGCCTCAGGACCAGATCGCCCATTCCACCAGGTAGGAACTATTTTGGCAGGTTTGATATCTATCAAATTTTTGGAAAGAAATAAATCTTTGTAAAAACCATCTGACTATCTAGGAAGTGAGGAACCTCCCCAGACCTCATCCAGAGAGAAGGTAATGTTCATATCGCCAGCAATGATCAAATTATTAAGAGACAATAGACCATCGTCTGCTACCGAGCTCCAAAAGTGTTTCCGATCTGAACAAGGGCCATATATATTGAGCAATGAGAACTCCCTCTTGTTTATAATACACCTGCCTGTTAACATAATACCACCAATAGTAAAGTAAGGAGCCATATCATAAATGTTTGGGTCCCAAGAGACTAATAAACCTCCAGAAGTACCCAATGAGTTTACATCACTCGAAACCTAGGAAGGATGAAGAAGATGCATGGAATATCTAGCTTTTTGCTTGTGAACCAAGGTTTCCGGTAGAAATACAATGTTTGTGCGAGTTCGATCCAGCAGATGACGAACATAGGCAGCTTTGAGGGTGCCACCAATCGCTCTTAGATTTAAAGAGAGTAACAACATTACTTAGCCCTCGCCAGGGCTTTCATTGCTCTAAGAGCCTCACTGTCAATGGAGGAAGGAATAGAGTCACTTGACTGTGAATTCAAACCCACCAGTTTTTTTCGTATGCTTTAGGTCTTAATAGGAGAGTGTTCGATGCTAAGGCCCCGTGACCAGGAAAATTCTTTCCCAGCCCCCTCGGTGTGTGTAAGAGAAGTACCCGCCCCTTGTCCACTAGCTGAAACATGAACAACCTTTCCCAGGTAAAATGGCAACTTAACAGTTGCGTTTGAGTCACGAATGAAGGGGATCGGAGAGTCTAGTACAAAACTGAGAGTGGAATCATCCTCCTCAGATTCTCTAAAACCAGGGTCAATCACAGCTCTATCCCACTGCTCTAGGGACGAAGATGAAGAGGTATGAGCTTGATCTCGGGCAGTACACAAATCAGGCAGTCTAGTATGATGACTCTCAAGGGGGGAGATAGCAGGAGGCTCAATTAAAGGTGTAGGATGTACCCCCAAATGTAACATCCTATTTCCCCCAGTCTATAAAAATAACTATATTGGCCAAGAACTATGGAAAACTCAAAGATGTGAATGTTTGATTTGATGGACCTTTGTATAAAAGGTCGATGAATGTAAATAATGTTATGAATATGTGTTGCATGATTGCTGGGAGGCGGATGTGCTGAAAGAGACCACAATAGTTAATGAGAAGTGGTGGAAGGAACCTAGAATGGTGGCGTTAACTTGCACTGAACCAATACCGTACTGGTCTTTACTTGCTCAAAGACCAAAGTAGCTCTCTGACCTGGGAATGAATTACCCGCCGGGATGGTAGGTGGGGAGGCTCCTTAAGAGTTAATGAGGGGATGGGGGCGAACCGCCCATCCGTAGAAGCTCTCGGACCTGACCACGGATGGGGGAATTCACACCACACACAACCTTGTAGAAAAAGGCAATAAAGGAAGTGTGGGGAAAGAGAGAAGACACATGACATGGATCGTGGAAGAGAAACCGAAGGAAATCTGAAAATACAGAGAGTTCTAAGCAGAGGAGAATGGGAGTAACCTTCGTTCTGGACTTCTGTTGAGCTAGAAGTAGGAGACTGAATCTCAAAGCATCATGGTCTAGCTCGGGGGTGGCTAGTGGTAAATCCGTCTGGAGTCACTAAGCCGACAGTTGGGTGGAAACGAGCACCCCTCTCAGCAGTCACATCACGTCTGGTGTTTCTGATAAGTGTTATGTCTTGTATTTTGAATTGAATATCGCGAACGCATGCTCATGTTTATACGCTTATAAATGGTTTATGTATGGAAGTGTTTGCCTTTTTTTTTATTTGAAATAATGGATGCATGCTTATACTTATATGACCGTAATTGTTTTATGTATAGACTGAATAAGTTCAGGATACGAGTCTGTTCACTTGAGAACTGTCCCATTTACTTGACTCGCGCTATGTCCTGGTTTGATTTCCCGAAGGCATCTTCTCCCGGGAAGTTTCCTCGCATTCCAGAGTCGGAGTGAGTTCCTTGAACAGACTACCATTATAGTAAACCCACGAGTTTACTTTACCCCTATCACAGAGTTCATAGTTCGACGAATTAGGAAGGCTTTTCAGTCAGGTCACCAAGCATAGGGATAACTACCCAAGAACCCTCTAAAGGATCTGTCGGAGCTATATTGACCGTCAATATTAACCTTTGCATAGGCAGGAGAGTGGACTTGACAACGTCCTGAAAGTCCCGAAATATTCGGAACCGTCCTTCGGCACAGGACACGTGGTAGTCGAGTAGCATTTCGTTGACTCGCAACTTGGAGTGGTCAAAGGGTAGGACTGCACAAACTCACGATTCACGAAATCATGATGTGATCGTGGTCATTGATCCAGGAGTGATCTGGACCATAAGTTTAGCGTGAATAGATTTCAGCATTTCGGTGTTTTGGCACCCGGGAAACCAAAGGACGAGATCCCTCATCTTCGCAAGTCACAAAATCCCGGTATGCAAAACTCCGAATCAGTTTAGCGTGAATAGGTTTCGGCGTTTCGGAACCCAGGAAATCGAAGGGTAAGACCCCTCGTCTTCGCAAGTCGCGAAATCTCGGTATGCGAAACTTCGAATCAATTTAGCGTGAATAGGTTTTGGAATTTCGACATTTCGGCACCTGGGAAACCAAAGGGCGAGATCCCTCATCTTCACAAGTCATGAAGTCCCGGTATACGAAACCCCGAATCAGTTTAATAAGAATAGGTTTCGGATTTTCGGTGTTTCGGCACCTGAGAAACCAAAGGGCAAGACCCTTCATCTTCGCAAGTCGCAAAGTCCTGGTATATGAAACCCTGAATCAGTTTAATGAGAATAGGTTTCGGCTTTTCGGAATTTCGACACCCGGGAAACCAAAGGGAAAGACCCTTTGTTTTCGCAAGTCGCAAAATACCAGTATACGAAACCCCGATCAATTTAGCGTGAATATGCTTCAACATTTCGGCTCCTATGAAATCAAAGGGAAAGACCCCTCGTCTTCGCAGGTCGCGAAATCCCAGTACACGAAACCTCGACGCGCTCTGTGGATGAGCCCTAGGTCATAGGACAGGGTCATGTGGTAGAAAGGAGGAGTCCCGAAAGGATCTAGGCCATCCATCGGAGGAGACGCGTGGTGAGAGGTTAGAGTTCAAGGAAAGCTCCAAAATCCCGTGAGCCATTGGATCTCATAGAACAACAAAAGGATTAAGACTGAGTGTCTTTCAATGCCCTTAAGTTCAAGAGGGATAGTGACCGTTAGATCCAGATCAACGAGGGTCGTTGATCTCCTACACGAATTCCCATACCGAAATTTGGGAATTGGAGTGACAAGAGTTTGGGAGTCATTGCATCGTGAACTCCCAGTTCACGAAACTCCGAAAAGATCTGGACCATTGGATCCAAATCCTCGAGGGTCATTGGATCTCGTACAACAACTCGCATATCAGGTTTCGAGGTTTGAAGAGTCAAAAGACTTGACTCTCTTGCATTTCGAACTCCCGGTTACCGAAGTCCCGATATAGCCAGGACCGTCGGATCAGGGGGGAGGTTCGCAGCCGTCGATCTCATCGAAGGTAGGATTTCGGGTTTTGGGGTTTGAAGAGTCGAAAGAATCGACTCTCTTGCATTTCTCACTCCTGGTTACCGAAATCTCGATACGGCCAGGACCATCGAATCAGGGGGAGATTCGCATATGTTGATCTCAACGAAGGTACAATTTTGAGTTTCGGGGTTTGACGAGTCGAAAGACTTGACTCTCTTGCATCTCTAAGTTGCGAAATGCGCCTCTTGGGTTGGCCTGTGGTCATAACCAACGATCACATGGAGGTGGATAAGGGAAGAGCTAGCCTGTGCTAGGACCCCGTAGGAATTCGGGGATTCTATCCCTTGAGGAAGAGCGGAAATTTCATTTTGTCGTAGTGGGTATGTTACAAATTGGTATAAGAGCATAGTTACAACACTTGGCCTGCTTGTGCTCATGAACGAGTTGCGCAGAGACTGCATTCGAAGTACTCTTAAAAGGAGTAACCCTCTATCTTAACCCCCTTAATCAAAATTCGAAGTTAAGAATGAAAACTGCTATTGTGTGTATGCATGTGAAAAATATGAATTATGCACTGGTTATGAATGAATATAAATATTGACTAACAAAAAGCATTTTTCTTTTGCACACAAGCGGATGATCAACCACGAGAAACTACAGATGGATAGAATGGTGACTCACCACGAAGTGGGGGATGGTTCCCACAATAGAGACGAAGAGTCTGACAAAAGGAGGGTGGTAGAGACTCCTCCAGATATAGTTGAGACCGTGAGGAGCGTCATGGTCGAACTACAGAGCTGCAAGGCCGACAACGAGAGGTTGATAAAAGAGAAAGAGAAGCAAACGGAAATTAATGCAGTCTTACTATAGAGTTTATCCGACATACAAAGACAATTGCAGCATGAACTTGACACCAGTCACGCGGACTGACGACAGACAAAGAAAATTCAAAGTCCACCTGAAATACAGAAACGTGGTCTTTTGAGTGGCCACACTGGAAAGAGCACCTCGAGAAAGGTCCACCCCAGAGATAAGGGACAAGCGGTGGACGATTCCTCTGGAAAGGAAGCTGACGACTCGGAGGGATCTTCTAGCAGCAGAACTAGTTCTTATTCTCGAAGAAAATGGAAGAAGCGAAAGCAATCCAAAAGTCATAATCTCGAAGAATTCAAGAAGGTCAAACCACCCGCTTTCGACGATGAAATAAAGAAGGGGGAGGAAGCAGAGGCCTGGCTGCTTGGACTAAAGAAGTATTTCAGAGTCCATGACTTCTCTGAAAACTTGAAGGCTCGAGTAGTCACTTTCAACTTGAATGGAAAGGCTTCGATTTGGTGGGAAGACCTTAAGAATGTAAAAGGGATTCACGAAGAGGACCTATCTTGGGAATGGTTTGAGAAATACTTCAGGAAGAAGTATCTGTCGGAAATGTATTTCGACGAAAAGACTAAAGAATTCTATGAACTCAAGATGGGGCAACTCACCATAGAGGAATATGTCAGCAGATTCCTCGAGTTGCTGAGGTACGTACCCTATATAAAAGCAGAAAAGGCAAAGGTGCAACGATTCATCAGTGGACTACCTAAGGACTATCAGAACAGGATTGAGTTTGATGAGCCAAAGACCCTAGAAGACACTATCCGAAAGGCAAGATATTGTCATGAACAGCTTGGGCATCGGACAAAACCTCGTGAAGGATGGAAGCAGAAGAATAGTTTCGGATTCTAGAAAAAGGGGTTTAAATCCCCAAGATTTAAAAACTATAAAAAGAACTCAAGGATGAGCTTCCCAGCCCGAAGTGTACACCAGCAAAATTTCCCCTCCTAGGGCGGAAATAAACCTTCTGGATCTGCCCTAGGAAAGATCAATAACCCAAAGAGAGAACCCTTGAAATGTTGGGGTTGTGGAGAAGAACATCTACTGAGGGACTACCCGCACTGACAACAGAACAACCGGAGAATTTACAATGTTCAAGAATCTACCACTGTCAATGATGTGGCCAGGAGTGTGCCGCAAAATTATGCAGCCTTGGATATGAAACAAGTTGACCACCAAGCTTCAGTGGTGGAAATAGAAGGTATGTTCACCAACCATCTAGTGTCTATTCTGATTGACCCTGGTTCAAATTTGAGTTATATAGCCCCTAAGGCTATTGATAAGTGTAAATTACAACCACATAAACACGCCAAGCCATGGTCGGTACAGTTAGCCACTGGCACCAAAGGAAAGGTAGCGGAGGTCATACCATCTTGCCAATTCACTATGGGTGAATTCCCCACCCAAGAAACCCTTAACATATTACCCCGAGGATCATATGACCTGTTGATTGGTATGGACTGGCTAGCCACATATAAATCCAGACTAGACTGTTAGCATAAAACCTTAGAATGTGTAAGTGAATAGGGAAGAAGGATAACCCTTCAAGGGATCCAAAATCCTGTCTCGGTGAGACGAATATCAACTCTTTAAATGAGAAAGTATTACAGAAAGGGATGTCCACTATATGCGATACAGGTGTTGAAATCAATTGAAGATGACAAACCAAGCCTCGAAGACCACCCCACACTAAGAGAATATAGAGATGTATTTTCGGAAGAGGTACCAGGTCTACCTCCGAGAAGGGACATTGACTTCTCGATAGAACTTGCACCAGGAGCGGTGCCAGTGTCTAGGACACCCTACAGGATGAGCACACCTGAGCTAGTTGAGCTTAAATTACAACTAAAAGAAATGATGGACAAAGGCTATATCCGACCCAGCGTGTCTCCATGGGGAGCACCAGTCCTGTTTGTGAAAAAGAAAGACGGTACCCTTCGACTGTGTGTAGATTATAGACAACTCATTAAGGTAACCATAAAGAACAAGTACCCCTTACCCAGGATCGATGACTTGTTCGATCAATTTGGAGGTGCTTCCATCTTTTCAAAGATTGACTTGAGATCTGGATACCATCAAGTCCAAATCAAGGGTGAAGACATCCACAAAACTGCCTTCAGGACGAGATATGGTCACTATGAGTTTGTGGTAGTACCATTTGGATTAACCAATGCCCCTGCCACTTTTAT
>SNQJ01S0012545.1:530493-540893 GCA_010110895.2 Picea sitchensis
ATCATGGAATGGCCTACCCCAAAGGACGTTTCAGATATCAGATCCTTTATGGGCTTAGCAGGATACTATAGGAGATTTATAAAAGGATTCTCCAAGATTGGGTGTCCAATCACTGCCCTCCAGAAGAAGGGGGCTAAATTCACATGGACACAAAAATGCGAAGAAAGATTTCAAACCCTAAAACATCTATTGGTCCACGCGCCCGTGTTGAAGATCGTCGATCCCAAAGCTGACTTCCTCGTGTTCACAGATGCCTGGAAGGAAGGGCTCGGAGGAGTCCTTATGCAAGGAGGAAGTGTGGTCTGCTATGAATCCCGAAAATTGAATGAGCACGAAGTCAACTATGTGACCCATGATCTAGATCTGGCCGCCATAGTGCACGCCTTAAAAATGTGGAGGCATTACCTCGTGGGAAGGAAATTTGTACTTATGATAGACCATTGTGGATTGCGATATCTGTTTGACCAACCAAAGCTTAATGCCAGACAAGCTAGGTGGATGGCCCTCCTTAGAGAGTTTGATTTTGAAATCAAACATATTAAAGGAAAGGAAAATAAGGTGGCCGATGCCCTTAGCAGAAGTATGAAAACAATTCACCTGGCAGCGGTGAGCACCTGCGAGACAGATGGCAAGGAAAGAGTCAGGAATGCACAATAAATAGACAGATTCTTCCAGACTATGACCTCGTACCTGAAGCAAGAACCCACAGGGATAAAGTATGAAGGCTACCAGATGATAGATGGAGGTCTGCTAACTTACAGAAATAGATTGTATATTCCAGATTGTGATGACTTGAAGAGGTTCATAATAGATGAACTACATAAAAGACCGTATACTAGTCATCTAGGATACGAGAAGATGATCACAGCCACCAGGGAACAATTCTATTGGCCTAGATTGAAGAAAGACATAGCCGAGTACTTAGCCAAATGCATAGAATGCCAACATGTTAGAGTAGAACACCGACACCCAACATGATTATTACAACCTCTACCCATCCCGAAATGGAAATGGGAAACCATCTCCATGGATTTCATCACCAGATTACCAACCTCGACCAAATAGAATGATGCCATCATGGTAGTGGTGGATAAATTGAGCAAGTCCGCTCATTTTATTCCCGTCAAGTCGACTTGCAAGGCAATATACATTGCCAACATATTCATGAAGGAAATATTCAGACTACATGGTATGCCTAAAGAGATCGTGTCTGACAGAGACACGAAATTTACTTCCAACTTTTGGAAATCCTTGATGGTTGGTCTGGAGACCAAATTATTGTTTATCACATACTATCATCCTCAAACCGATGGACAGATGGAAAGAGTGAACCAAATATTAGAAGACATGCTAAGGATGCATGTAATGCATCAACCCAAAAAGTGGGAAGATTACCTGCCACTGGTGGAATTCGCCTACAACAACGGCTACCAAGAATCCCTAAAGATGAGTCCTTTCGAAGTCCTCTATGGTAGGCCATGCAAAACTCTAGTCAGTTGGAGTAATCCCGTAAACAGAATTACTATTGGACCCGACATGTTGAAAGAAATGGAACAACAAGTGATTCAGATAAAACAAAATCTAAAGGTTGCTCAGAACAGATAGAAAAGTTATGCCGACCGAAAAATAACTCCAAGAGAGTTCAAGATGGGAGACCACGTATATCTTAGAGTTAGGCCTAGGAAGAGTTCCCTGAGGATGGGAGCTTGTGCCAAGTTGGCACCTCGGTATTGTGGACCCTTTGAAGTTCTAGATAGAGTGGGACCTGTAGCCTATAGGCTAGCACTTCCTCCCACAGTAAAAGTACATAATGTTTTCCATGTTTCATTATTGAAGAAATATGTACACGATTCTAATTATGTAATTGATTGGTCTGTGATCCAAGTGGAACCGGAGGGAGAATTCCTGCTAGAACCTCAATGCATAGTGGACAGAAAGGAAACCCCACTCAGGAACCGAACCATTGCACAAGTCAATGTGCAGTGGAAACACTTTGGCCCAGAAGAGGCTACGTGGGAAATGGAAGATGCCATGAAACAGGCATATCCGATTTTGTTTACTTCTGTACATACATGCCATATTGATAGATAGAACATCGAGGACGATGTTCCTTTAAGGGGGAGGGAATTGTAACACCATGTTTCCCCCAATCTGTAAAAATAACTATATTGGCCAAGAACTATGGCAAACTCAAAGATGTGAATGTTTGATTTGATGGACCTTTGTATAAAAGGTTGATGAATGTAAATAATGTTATGAATATGTCTTGCATGATTGCTAGGAGGGGGATGTGCTGAAAGAGACCATGATAGCTAATGAGAGGTGGTGGAAGGAATCTGGAATGGTGGCGTTAACTTCCATCGAATCAATACTGTACTGGTCTTTACTTGCTCAAAGACAAAAGCAACTCTCTGACCCAGGAATGAATTACCCACCAGGATGGTAGGTGGGGAGGCTCCTCAAGAGTTAATGAGGGGATGGGGGTGAACCGCCCACCCGTAGAATCTCTCAGACCTGACCACGGATGAGGGAATTCGTGCCACACACAACCTTGCAGAAAAAGGCAAGAAAGGAAGTGTGGGGAAAGAGAGAATACATGCGACAGGGATTGTGGAAGAGAAACCGAAGGAACTATGGAAATACAAAGAGTTCTGAGCAGAGGAGAAGGGGAGTAACCTTTGTTCTGGACTTCCATTGAGCTGGAAGTAGGAGACTGAATCTCAAAGCATCGTGGTCTAGCTCGGGGGTGGCTAGTGGTAAATCCGTCTGGATTCACTAAGCCTACGGTTGGGTGGAAACGAGCACCCCTCTCAGCAGTCGCATCACGTCTGGTGTTTCTGATAAGTGTTATGTCTTGTATTTTGAATTGAATATCGCGAACGCATGCTCATGTTTATACGCTCATAAATGGTGTCTGTATGGAAGTGTTTGCTTGTGTTTTGATTTGAAATAATGGATGCATGCTTATACTTATATGAACGTAATCGGTTTATGTATAGACTGAATAAGTTTAGGATATGAGTTTGTTCCCTTGAGAATTATCCCATTTACTTGACTCGCGCTATGTCCTAGTTTGATTTTATGAAGGCATCTTCTCCCGGGAAGTTTCCTCGCATTCCAGAGTCGGAGTGAGTTCCTTGAACAGACTACCATTATAGTAAACCCACGAGTTTACTTTACCCCTGTCACAGAGTTCATAGCTCGAAAAATTAGGAAGGCTTTTCAGTTAGGTCACCAAGCCTAGGGATAACTGTCCAAGAACCCTCTGAAGGATCTGTCAGAGCTCTATTGACCGTCGATCTTAACCTTTGCATAGGCAGGAGAGTGGACTTGACAACGTCCTGAAAGTCCCAAAATATTCGGAATCGTCCATCGGCACATGACACGTGGTAGTCGGGTAGCATTTCACTAACTCGCGACTTGGAGTGGTCAAAGGGTAGGACTGCACAAACTCATGATTCACGAAATCACGACATGATAGTGGTCGTTGATCCAAGAGTGATCTGGACCATAAGTTTAGTGTGAATAGGTTTCGGCATTTTGGTCTTTCGGCACCCGGGAAACCAAAGGGCGAGATCTCTCGTCTTCACAAGTCGCGAAATCCCGGTATGCGAAACTCCGAATTAGTTTAGCATGAATAGGTTTCGACGTTTCGACACTCAGGAAACCGAAGGGCAAGACCCCTCATCTTCGCAAGTCGCAAAATCCCGGTATTCAAAACTCCGAATCAGTTTAGCGTGAATAGGTTTCGGCATTTCAGCATTTTGGCACACGGGAAACCAAAGGGTGAGATCCCTCGTCTTCACAAGTTGCGAAGTCCCGGTATACGAAACCCCGAATCAGTTTAACGAGAATAGGTTTCGGATTTTCGTCATTTCGGCACCTGGGAAACCAAAGGGCAAGATCCTTTGTCTTCGCAAGTCGCGAAGTCCTGGTATACGAAACCCTGAATTAGTTTAACGAGAATAGGTTTTGGCTTTTCGGCACCCGGGAAACCAAAGGGAAAGACCCTTTGTCTTCGCAAGTCGCAAAATCCCGATATACGAAACCCTGATCGGTTTAGCGTGAATAGGCTTCGGCGTTTCGACACCCAAGTAATCAAAGGAAAAGACCCCTTGTATTCGCAGGTCGCGAAATCCCGGTACACGAAACCCCGACGCGCTCTGTGGATGAGCCCTAGGTCACAGGAGAGGGTCATGTGGTAGAAAGGAGGAGTCCTGAAAGGATTTGGACCGTCCATCGGAGGAGATACATGGTGAGCGATCATAGTTCGGGGAAAGCTCTGAAATCCCGTGAGCCATTGGATCTCGTAGAACAACAAAGGGATTAAGACTGAGTGTCTTTCAACGCCCTTAAACTCAGGAGGGATAGTGACCGTCAGATCCAGATCAACGAGGGTCATTGATCTCCTACACGAATTCCCATACCGAAATTCGGGCATTGGAGTGACAAGAGTTTGGGAGTCCTTGCATCATGAACTCCTGGTTCACGATACTCCAAAAAGATCTGGACCGTTGGATCCAAATCCTCGAGGGTTGTTGGATCTTGTACAAGAACTCGTGTATCAGGTTTTAGGGTTTGAAGAGTCGAAAGACTTGACTCTCTTGCATTTCGAACTCCTAGTTACCGAAGTCCCGATACGGCTAGGACCGTCGGATCAGGGGGGAGGTTCACAGCCGTAAATCTCATCGAAGGTAGGATTTCGGGTTTCGGGGTTTGAAGAGTCGAAAGACTCGACTCTCTTGCATTTCGAACTCCCAGTTACTGAAATCCCGATACTGCCATGACCGTCGGATCAGGGGAAGATTCGCAAACGTCGATCTCAATGAAGGTACAATTTCAGGTTTCAAGGTTTGACGAGTTGAAAGACTCGACTCTCTTGCATTGTTGAGTTGCGACATGCGAAAGGCGCCTCTTGGCTTGGCCTGTGGTCATAACCAACGATCACATGGAGGTGGATAAGGGAAGAGATAACCTGCGCTAGGCCCCCCGTAGGAATTCGGGGATTCTATACCTTAAGCAAGAGCGAAAATTTCATTTTGTTGTAGTGGGTATGTTACACCGAATCAACCACCGGAAAGTAAACAAAACAACCTGGCCGCACCGTTTCCACTATGGCAGGGTCAGTTACTACCCTGTCACCCACGGTAGGCCCCTCAATTTTGGTAGTGGATAAATAAAGCCAACGAGAAGTATCCAAAGCATCCTTTTCCCAAATAAACAAAGTAGAATATAAAGTAGGACATAGAGTTTTTAACTTACCAGTGAGAGTCACAGTGGGCTCCGCCTGGCTCCAAGGTTTTGAACCATAATGAAGAAGCTTGTTCCTGAACGAGTCCACTTCTGTAACGTAGTCAGGGGGATCCCTTTTGATAGATGTGTCCTCCGACAATTCTTCTTCCGTCGAACCTTTACAATCTCGACGGAGATGACCTGTTCTGCGGCAAAGGTTGCAACGGAAAGGTATACCAAGATAGTCCAACCTCTGTAAAAACCGACGACCACGCCATTCAATATCTAAGACCTTTGGTAACTCGCAATGGATATCCAATTCTACCAGGATTCTACCAATCTTCTTAGTAGACGTAACGAGGGTCTGACTATCGAGCGCAATAGACTTCCCCAGAGAGTCTCCAATATCCCGAATAGCTCCTTCATTCCAGATATGTAAAGGTAATCTCGATAAAAGAACCCACAAATGACATAACTGAAAATGTTCAGTCGACGGGTCAAATGCAACCCGCCAACGTTTCAACATCAAACTGCTTCCGCCAAAAACCCAAAGAGAATCTAGAAGAAGGGTCACATCCTCCGAGGTTTTACAAATAAAACCCAACGAACCTTTAGTGAGATAAAGGATTTCAGGGGCATAACCAAGTTTAGGAACCCAATGTTTGTCAATCCAGGCCGAGACTGTCTCCTTACTCAAATACTTATAGGAAAGTCTGCCAATCAAGCCACACAGGGCCATCCTACAGGTCTCCTCGAGGGCCCACGTCCAAACCCAACACCATGCGTTTGACTTTCCTGTTAGCTTTCCACAATTTCCTTCGAACACTTGCAGGGTTTGGTTGCTTGAAAGACTTACTCAGATTACTTGGCGATATCACACCCTTATCCCCCAAGATAGTATCAAGAACAGACTTAGGCACCTCCATTGGTTACGCTAAGCCAGAAAGACTTACTCAGATTACTTGGCGATATCACACCCTTATCCCCCAAGATAGTATCAAGAACAGACTTTGGCACCTCCACTGGTTGCGCTAAGCCATTAACTGCAGGAAAGGGAACGTGTAGACAAGGTGTAGCGTCCCGAGTCTGGAAAGTAATACGAGTTGGGGAAGAGGTACAATCACATACACGCGAGAGTAAAGAATGTGGAGCCCCTCCCAAGGAATCAGCTCTAGTGAAAATACCTCCTTGCTGCCAAACGACCTCGTCATCAGCACTCATAAGTGCCGTGACGTTCCCTTCTAAGTCAGCTCGGCTAAGAGACCACATAGGACCTCCACCTGTACACCACTGACCAAAGATGAGCCGGGGACAATAATATCAGTCCAATTACTTAGAAAGGAAAGTGGGGACTTAAAAACCGGTCGTTGGGCCCAAGTCCCTAAAACTACGCCGGCCTGCAGAGTAATAAAACCCAAGATTCCACTAAAAGCTGAGTAATAGAAACCAAATAGCTCGAGAAGAGTAGAACTCGCCAAAATAGTTAAGGCCAGGTTAAGTAACGGGAAACTCAGATCCAACATTTACTACTACTTGGCAAGCTGAATATTGCTAACCTTTACTTACTATTTCTACTATTTCTAAAGAAAGATTTGAACTCTCCTTACCCTAGTACTGATGTTGACAGACCAACTAACATCATACAATTTCTCAAGAAAGAGTTCATATATCATTATGACAATTACTTTTAGAGCAGCATTTTATGACAATTACTTTTAAAACAACATTGAATGCTGCAACAGGCTGTATATCTCTTAAAAAAACTGCTGTCAGGGGCTGGCCCCCTGCTGTCAGTGTGCCCGGCTTCTATATTCCATGGAATGCATTCTGCAGTATAAACCCTGCTGCACCTTAAACGCCGTCGCCACTTCCATCTACAGCAGGAGAGTTAATGAAATTTAATTTTATTGGGCTGAAATTGTAATTTTAAATAATTTTGTGTATATGCCAAGTGAAAGTTCATGGCACTGGATTTTGGTGTTTATCGCAGAACATGGCGAAGCCATGGTTGTATTATAAAGCAGGCCTTCAGCCCCCTACTAAAAAAGAAATTCTTCGTAATGAATAGTTTGACGTCTGTTAAAAAAACCTAGCTTATAAATATCAACACTTCTTAAATCTATAAAAAATAGTGGATGGAACTGATAACTAACACAACCTTTTCGAGGTTGAATTTGGACCTCTGAATTTTAACTACGGATCAAAGTGTTGAGTATGGAATCTCGACATGGGTAAAACAACAATATATTTTTCAAAATGTTAATATAATTATCTTTATTTCAAAAAAATTTAATATATTCACAATAATTTGATATATTCATCTAGGTATATTTAGATATATAAGCTTATATGAATTAATAATATTAATGTATTTGCATAATAATTCTTATATTTAATATATATATATATAATAGTAAAATTTTAAATTGATTTTTTTTAAAAAGTAATAACCATATAAACAATCTAAACTTAGAGATATTTGATATGTAGGAGATATTTGTTTCATACATAATGATACAATTACACTTAGATTTAATATTACCAAGTGTATAATCCTAAGTAATGAGATTCTTTCCTATAATATGAGGGAGAGGTTGGTAAGTTAAGAAAAATTGGTAAAACATTAATAAGAAGGTAAAAAAATTGGTTAAAACATCATTTACCAATATGTCAATGTTTTATTGTGAGGAACATAATTTGATGGTGTAGTGTGATGAAATTCAATGTTCTAATGTGATGAACATAGCGTGACATCACAATGTGATGAACATATTCCCATGTTGCATTCAAACATAAGCTTTCACCAACATCACATTGTGATGCAATCCAACATAATTTGACATTGCAAAGTGGCAACCATATGTCCTCGTTGCAATATGAAAAACATACTCTGACCTTACAATCTAGGTTACAAAACCCAATGTCACAATGTGACATACAAAACCCGATTTTGCGATGTGACACACAAATCCGTACGTCGCAATGTGACACACATAGCCCAATGTCATAATAACATGAACATAACCCGACATTACAATGGTGATGAACATAACTCTATGTATTTGCATAAAAGTGATGGATATATCCCAACGTGGCAATGTGATGAACATAACCCGATGTTGTAATGTAACGAACGAAAGCGAACATTGAAATGTTTTAACCCTAATCTATTAAAATTACCCTAATGTATTTAGCTGACGTAAAAAACCCAATGGCGTAACGTGACATATGGAACCCAACTTCACAATGTGACATGCAAAGCTCAATGTCACAATGATACAAACATAACTTGACATCGCAATGTCATGAACATAATCCAACATGTGATGTCACAAACATATCTCAATGTCGCAATGTGATGAACATAACCCTACGTCGTAATGTAATGAACAAAACACTACATCCTAATGTGATGACCATAGCTCGTTGTCATTGTGATGAACCATTAGAGAAATTTTGAGGTCTAAAATAAACTACCAAACAACAAATGTACTATCAAAATCAACTTTACTGAACCAATCACATTTTAAAAGATGACATCATCATTTGGGAATGAATTGGCTTGGGAATGAATTGGCAATGATTGAGTTAAAAATGTTTATTTGCCACATAAATGGTGAATGAAAAGCATCGACAATAACAACATCGACTGTAACTTGCACCGTCTTAAAGTCCCCATGGCCCAAACTATCGACAACCATGTAATTGGACACAACTTTATTCAATTTTGACAACAACTTGCTGCCATCAGATCTCTGTCTGTCTTAAAGTTGTCCTGTGTACCCATTTCTCAAAGTGGCTTTGGTCAAACTATCTAACCCCACCACAATTATCTGGAAATTGAGGTTGCATTGTAATAGATGGACCAACTGCAGTGATATAAAGGCCCGAGCAACGCATTTCAATCTGTGAATAGCAGAGAAGTTCAGTAACAGAACGGAACGAAATGGACAAAAAAGAAAAATTCTCGCAGGGAGAGCTACAAGACCCTTTTCATGTTCAAGATCCGAAACAGTTAGAAGAGGATAGTGGTTCTCCTTCGAAAAAAAGAAGATAATGCATGAGCAGGTTAGTTACTCGTTATGATATTCCAAAATTGGAAGCTGGACAGTTGAAGTTGAATACAAATAAACAATGGGAAGAAGCATATCATCCAATCCAAAAGCATTGCCAAGCGAGAACAATGCATGCGGTTTGGTCGATTTTTCATTACTCTTCCACATAATGTTTATTTAATGTATAAAAATAAACAATTTGTTTGGCTCAAACACCAAAACACAGAGACATGCTAGTAAGTAACCCGGTGGACGTGATGAGTCGCTTTGAACCCTGGACCTTCCTGACAATGTATTGGAGATTGTTCATTAGAAACAGATTTCACAGAGAAACATCATTGTAGAGGTTAGATTTCAAATCTAAACTAAACTGCAGATTTATGATAATCCATCTGAGTCTTGCAAACAGAGCAGAGGCTCCGCTGCCCAATTCATCATGATGCCCATCAATGGGTGCATTGGTCATCATGTTCATGAGAGTGTCATTGTAACCGACAAAAAAACTCATATAATCATAGCATACCTGGTAAGTGGATGAATAGTGTCGCCAAGGACCGGGGTCTTTGAATATTTGTCTGGATTGCATTCTCGAATACTGTCATGATCTTGAGTGCCGAGTCCTCTTGCTGCTGTCCTGGGCTCATGCTCTACCTTATGGCATCACCCTGCATCACTTCATTAAACAATGTTTTTTAAACAAGCTCCGGAATAAACGGGAGGCAAGAGATTGCATCGTTTAAATTTTGAATTTGAAACTCAGACCATCCCGCCTTGCCATGTCATCCGTCCCTCGATTACTCAACTATCCGCGAACGATAAGCTAACGAAGACGACGTCGAGAAGAGGGGAGGATGAAAAACGGATGGTCGGAATATAGAAGAAAGAAGAGAACGAAAAAGGGTACCAATTTTGTATGGTGTAATCCACATCCATCCACAACTTATGGATCCATCTTCCATGACCCATCAGTTGTTAGAGATAATGCTTTCATTATTGCTGTGTCTAAGTTTGGGGTTGGTTTGAGGTATTGTAGGAGACTGTTGAGATATTCTCTCAACATACATCTCCATATTTGGAGTTAGTTGGATCTCACTCCAACTATATATGAGTATG
>SNQJ01S0012545.1:556025-570394 GCA_010110895.2 Picea sitchensis
ACGTAATAATATTGATCAACATTTGGTTTAATTATATATTTTAGATCATGTTCTATACCTTGATTCATTTTAGACCATGCTTTCTACTTTTTCTCTTAATGTACTTGATTTTATGATTAGTACTTCATAATCAAATGTTGTTTGAATGCCAAGGGGCCAAATGTAGTGCACTCACATAGTCTTGCACATACACTTATCTCACAATGATATTATATTCAGGTGCATTGTTTCATAAGCCCTCATTTATTTTTAAGTCATAAATTTGCTTGAAATTGGATTCACCAATTAGTCTCAACATCATAGTTTAAGTGTCTAACTAGTTAGGTCCAACACCCTTATTTAATTGTCATACAATAATCAACATAGGTCTTGAAACTATTAAAGTTGGGTAATTTGTATACTTAAACTCCATATACCGTTTACCACATAATTCGATCTTTGTACAATGCCAAGTCTCAAAATCCCCATATACTATATGTTTAAAGATCAAACCTTTGTAGCCTAACTCTAACCATGGTAGTGATATTTCCTCCTAGAGAAGTGGAGTGTACGCTAAATCCTGAGGGCAGATTAATTTTTGAAAACTATAGATCACAAGAATTTTGACAACGTGCTCGTCTCATATTTTCCCAAACACACTTGTAGGAGATTATGTCATTCAATTTGTCTATTTGGTTTGGTTTTTATACCCTCGAGACAAATTCGCCATGTGTCCCTGAATGGATTTAGAAAGTGAGTTGCAACTTCCCATAAAATGATAATCGAGACTCGAATCATTGAACCATTGATTCCTTTGGATTCGTGGCATCAAATTATAATTGGGGGCACTCCTCTCATGTGGTTCCATGGCCCATAGCTTGTTGTATTCAATAATTTATGAAAATAAGGTTTTTCTTAGTAACATGCAATGCAATTTTTGCATTAAAGGGTCAATTTTGAAAATTATATACTAGGAGTATGGACAAAGTGTTCATATTATCCTTGCCCAAAGTCACTTGTAGGAGCTTACATCACTCAATTCTATTGCTTGGTTTGGTTTTTATGCCCTTGGAGCAAATTCACCATGTGTCCCTAAATGGCTTTTGAAGGTGAGTTACAACTCACCATAAAATGCTAATCGGGACTCAGATTGGTGAACCATCAATTCATTTGGATTCATGACATTGGATTAAAACTAGGGGCACCCCTCTCTTGTGAGTCCATGACCTCGATCTTGTTTTATTTGACAATTTATGAAGCTAGGGTTTTTCTCATTAACATGTAATTCCATTTTTTTCATCTTGGTCTTAGCCAAACACACCTGTAGAATCTTATAGAAATCAATTCCACTACTTGGTGGTGTTTTTATACCCTAGACGTGTCCTTGAGACACTTGACCTAAATGCAATAGGGGGTACAAAATGAAAAGTAACAATTGAAAAGATGTCTCATCAGTTGCAATACATCTATTTCAATCGCGCCATCCTCGCCATGCAATCAATGATGTTGAACGCACAACCCCTCTAAATTTTACCCCCATATCATATCATCTTAAGCTTGTAATATAAGTTGTAGCAGTGATGCAATTTATTGCATTATGTATGCTCAATGACAACTCTAAGCAATAAGACTCAATGTGGCATATAGAGTCTTCTTGGATGGAGAGATAAATTGTGCTTCATTTGTATTTCTCCAAATATGAACTTACATATACAATATTTAATATATTGTGCGATCAATTAATTAAGAAAACAATACATACCATAAAAATGAATGTAAAATCAATCATATACACATGAGCACAATAAATTGGATAATAACTCAACTCAACATCCTCGACATAGAGTTCCATTTCCCATATGTCCATGCCCTAAATTGCATGTGTATGTAAATTTGTGAAGATGGAAAGACTGAGAGAAAGAAGATCCAACATGACAATTGGACTCCCATACTATGTCGCCAATCCATGCTAGTGCACTTGCATTGGATTAAAACTCCGCTCTAACCAACACGCCAAGGGGTGTGCCTTGGTATATCCACCTCGTTTAATATTTAAGAATGCATTTCGGGCTAGAGCCGAGGGGAAAAGGTGAGCGCCCGTATTGTACAATACGGCATGTATTTTGAGGTAGTTGTTGTCATAATTGTTGTTGCAGAGGGCACAAAAACCGAGACAAGATTTATTTTGGGTTTGGGAGTGCCAGAGTCAGATCGGAGCATGGAGACAATCATTTTTGGGTAATTCGACACCACGAATCCAATGATGATGTTTTTTTTTTTTCAGATCTGAGTATTATTTCTGCAACTTGATTTCAGAATGAGGTATATTCATGTATTTGCCAAATTCTTTTGCTGAGTTAATAAAAGAGCCTACCCATTTGAGAGAAGGACCCAAAGACATACTCCACTAGGGATGAACTCCATTATCAAGTTTTTGTGTTCAGATATGATGCTTATGTCTCTTCATTTCTAAGTTTTCCCTTCTTTAATGGTGCACATTAATTTATGCTCATTTAATACAATTCTTTATAAGTCGCAATGAAAAGATCCTGGATCAAATACAAATCTGTCTAATAATTTATTGAGTACATTATTCATTAGCACATATAAGTGACTGGTGGATTGGTTAGCTCAAATGGCACCACCACAAATTCATAGTGACCATAAATTGTCCTAAAGACTGTTTTGTGGATGTCTTCATCCTTAATTCGGACCTGATGGTATAGAGACCTCAAGTCAATCTTGGAAAAAATGGTAGCACCCCTTAATTGGTCAAACAAGTCATAGATTCTTGGTAAGGGATACTTATTCTTTATGGTCCTTTTATTGAGTTGCCTATAGTCTATGCACAACCTAAGTGTGCCATCCTTCTTTTTCACAAACAAGTTTGGTGCTCCCCATGGAGATACACTAGGTCAGATGTAGCCCATGTCCATCATTTCATTTAGATGTATTTTGAGCTCAACTAGCTCTGGTGTACATTGTATAGGGTGTTCTAGACACTGACACTGTTCCTGGTGCAAGTTCTATTGAAAATTCAATTTCTCTTCTTGGAGGTAGACACGGTACCTCTTCTGGAAACACATATTTATACTCTCTGAATATGGGATGGTCCTCTAGGCTTGGTTTTTCGTCCTCAATATAGTCCAACACCTGTATTGCATACAAAGTACATCCTTTTCTGCAATACTTTTTCACTTGAAGTGTTAATATTTGTCTCATTGAGACAAGATTTTGAATCCCTTGTAGGGTTACATTTCTCCCTTATTCATTTTCACACTCCAAAGTTTTATTGTAACAGTCCAACTTGGTTTTATGGGCAACCAACCATTCCATGCCAATCAACAAGTCATAAAATCCTAAAGGAAGTATGTTGAGGTTCACTTGGGTGGTAAATCCACTCATAACAAATTGGCATGCTAGTATGACCTCTGTTACTTTTCTTTTAGTTCCAGTGGCTAGTTGTACCAGCCATGATTTAACATGTTTAACTTGTTGAAATTTACATTTCTCAATAGTTTGAGGGGAAACATAACTCAAATTAGAACCCGGGTCAATTAAAATGTAAACTAGATGGTTGGAAATCATACATCCCATCTCCACCACTGATGCTTGGTGGTCGGCTTGTTTATTATCCAAGTTGCATAAATATGTGGCATGCTCCTAGCCACATCATTGACTGTGGTAGCCTCTTGGATGTTGTAGACCCTCCTACTATTATGTTTCCTATATGGGTAGTCTCTCAGCAAATGTTCTCCACAACCATAACATTTCAAGGGTTCTTTTTTTGGGTTATTAGTCTTACTTGGGGCTGCTCCCAGGGGTTTATTTCCACTTTGAGAGGGGAAATTTTGTTGGTATACACTTTTAGTAGGAAGGCTTATCTTAGAACCATTTCCATAGTTCTTAAATCTTGAAGGTTTAAACCCATTTTTCTTGAATCTCGAACTATTTTTCTTCTTCTAGATAGTGTCTTCTAAGGTCTTT
This sequence comes from Picea sitchensis, assembly GCA_010110895.2. NCBI lineage: Eukaryota > Viridiplantae > Streptophyta > Pinopsida > Pinales > Pinaceae > Picea > Picea sitchensis. The sequence continues at coordinate 559,992 of SNQJ01S0012545.1, forward strand.
GGCTCATCAAATTCAATCCTGTCCCGAAAGGACTAAGGTAGCTCAAGGATTTTATTGATATAGTCATCTATGGTGAGTTGTCCCAACTTGAGTTCATAGAAATCCTTGGTCTTCCCATAAAAGTATTTCTCTGACATATACTTATTTTCGAAGTATTTCTCAAAATGTTTCCATGACAAGTACTTCTCATGGATTCCTTTCACATTTCTAAGGTCCTCCCACAAAATGGAGGTCTTTCCATTCAAGTTAAATATGGCTATTCGAACCTTTAAATTTTCAGAGTAATCATGGACTCTGAAGTACTTCTTCAAGCCAAGCAGCCAAACTTTTGCTTCTTCTTCTTCCCCCTTATTATTTTCTCCATCAAAGGTGGGTGGTTTGGATTTCTTGAACTCTTCAGGGTCATGACTCTTGGAATGTTTCCTCTTCTTTTTTTTTCCTTTGGGAATGTGAACTAATTTTGCTACTAGAGGATTCCTTGGAGTTTTCGGTTTCCTCGACGGAGGATTCTTCCGATGAGTGTCTCTTGGCTCCATGTTGGGACTTCTTTGAGGTGCTCCTCTTTGTGTGGCCACTTTCAAAGCCATTCTTTCATATCTCAGGTGGACTCTGGTTTTTCTTCGTATGATGTCTATCCACATGACTGGTTGTCTGTCCATGTTGCAACCGCCTTTGTATATATGATAAGCTTTGTAGCAAGACTGCATTAATTTTAGTTTTTTTTTCGTGCTCTTTTATCAACCTTTCATTGTTAGCCTTACAACTCTGTAATTTTTCCATGAGGCATCTTACAGTTTTAGCCAGATCCGAAGGGGTTTCCACCGCCCTCCTGTCCCCAGATTCTCCCTCTCTATTGTGGGAGATTTCCTCCAATTCATGGTGTGTCACCATCCTTTATGTTGTAGTTTTCCTGCGGTCTATTGACTACTTGAGTGCTGATAAAACATTTTCTATTAGTTAATCGTCTATTAGTTCATGAACAACACATAGTTCATATTTTCCAAACACACACAATAGTACAAAAATTCATTCCTTTTTTTAGTAGAGGTTTAACTAATCCTTTTAGGAAAGGGGTAAGATAGGGTCTCACCCCTAAAACTTATTTAAATAAGATTTTCTTTAAACAATATTTTTAAGCGACTCGTTCATGAGTCCAAGAAGGCCAAGTGTTCTGACCATGCTCTGATATCAACTTGTAACACACCTGACCCCTAAGTACCTTTCCTAGAGATGGGGCATCGAAATTTTGCTTACTCAAATCATCTCGAATCATCTCTCTGAGATGATTCATCCTCTTCTACTCATACAGATCTTTCTAACGACTATTACCAGGCTCTAATCTGACCTATGATTTAAAAGTTATGGTTTCCCGAAATCCTTCGGGCATTCATTGGTTGAGGGCCACGTGGCACCCACATGGATCCATATCGTTCGTACCATTTCCATGTTCCTACCTCCCGCAAGGAAGTTCCATCCACCATCCAAACCAATGGTGAAACTTAATCCTCATCTAACACACAAGCTAGAGGAGAATTTGGCGTTCGATGCTTTGGCACTGAACATCCCTTTTCTTTTCTACACGCATGTCCTCCGAGTCTCAAATTCCCGAACTCCCGAAGGATCCCAAAATATTGCCACGTGGCTCCGGTCTTTGGGCCTTTTGTCTCACCCTCGACACTTTATTCCAAACCTCTGGAGTGTCGAAGTCCCAGACTCCCAAAGGGTCCACTCTCACAGGGGGTGACGTACTAGAAGCGACGACAAATACAGGCGGGTCCCAAATACTCCTCCCGCCACATGGACCAAACAGGTAATTTCCAGAGATGACATGCGACAAGGGAGAGAGGACACGTGGCCCCTACAGTGGGCGACACGTGTAATTTTCATAAAATGTTGTATTTGCTTATTCATTTAACCCCATTATGTGAGTAAGCAATTAATAGGTCAAATTAACACATGTTAGAAGAGGCAAGGGGCAAACCATGTCACACAACACTTTATTGGTAAGATGTGTACATAATTGGTAAGACTTGTGCATACTCTCTTGGGAGATTACAACCTCAAGGCTTTGTATTTTGGGGATTGTATTTTAGCACCCTTACCATCCACAAATTTGAAGAGAAGTATTGGTAGCATCTACTTTTTGGTGAAAAAAAATAACAATAAGCTCATAAAAACATATTTTCTCTCACTTATTACATTTCACAGAACAATAAAGCTCATAAAAACATATTTTCTCTCACTTATTACATTTCACACAACAATAAAGAATAACAGATCCTTAAACATACAGGTCAAACTCGCATCACGATCACCTCTCACCATCTGAAAACCGTATAGCAAGAAGTTACTTACGACCAGCCTTAAGCACCATGCACTAACACGAATATTGCATGGTGCTTACAGATTTTCAGACGGAATTCTGACACCTCCTTTCACTATCACTCCAACAACTAATTCTGACAAACTTTAAGGTAGTGAAACTTAAGGGTTATGTAACCCGGTTAATGCGTTTGTACGTACAGAATTGATGGGTCATAGAAGATGGATCCATAAGTTGTGGATGGATGTGGATTACACCATACAAAATTGGTACCTTTTCCGATCTCTTCTTTCTTCTAGATTCTGACCATCCGTTTTTCGTCTGCCCCTCTTCTCGACGTCGTCTCCGTTAGCTTGTCATTCGCGGATAGTTGAGTAATCGAGGGATGGATGACATGGCAAGGCAGGATGGTCTGAGTTTCAAATTCAAAATTTAAACAATGCAATCTCCTGTCTCCCGTTTATTCCGAAGCTTGTTTCAAAAACATTAATGAAGTGATGCAGGGTGATGCCATAAGGTAGAGCATGAGCCCAAGACAGCAGCAAGAGGACTCGGCACTGGAGATCATGACGGTATTCGAGAATGCAATCCAGACAAATATTCAAAGACCTCGGTCCCTGGCGACACTATTCATCCACTTACCAGGTATGCTATGATTATATGAGTTTTTTTGTCGGTTACAATGACACTCTCATGAACATGATGACCAATGCACCCATTGATAGGCATCATGATGAATTGGGCAGCGAAGCCTCTTCTCTATTTGCAAGACTCAGATGGATTATCATAAATCTGCAGTTTAGTTTAGATTTGAAATCTAACCTCTACAATGATGTTGCTCTGTGAAATCTGTTTCTAATGAACAATCTCCAATACATTGTCAGGAAGGTCCAGGGTTCGAAGCGGCTCATCACGTCCACCGGGTTACTTACTAGCATGTCTCTGTGTTTTGGTGTTTGAGCCAAACAAATTGTTTATTTATATTCATTAAATAAACATTATGTGGAAGAGTAATGAATAATCGACCAAACCGCATGCATTGTTCTCGCTTGGCAATGCTTTTGGATTGGATGATATGCTTCTTCCCATTGTTTATTTGTATTCAACTTCAATTGTCCAGCTTCCAGTTTTGGAATATCATAACGAGTAACTAACCTGCTCATGCATTATCTTCTTTTTTTCGAAGGAGAACCACTATCCTCTTCTAACTGTTTCGGATCTTGAACATGAAAAGGGTCTTGTAGCTGTCCCTGCGAGAATTTTTCTTTTTTGTCCATTTCGTTCCTTTCTGTTACTGAACTTCTCTGCTATTCACAGATTGAAATGCGTTGCTCAGGCCTTTATATCACTGCAGTTGGTCCATCTATTACAATGCAACCTCAATTTCCAGATAATTGTGGTGGGGTTAGATAGTTTGACCAAAGCCACTTTGAGAAATGGGTACACAGGACAACTTTAAGACAGACAGAGATCCGATGGCAGCAAGTTGTTGTCAAAATCGAATAAAGTTGTGTCCAATTACATGGTTGTCGATAGTTTGGGCCATGGGGACTTTAAGACGGTGCAAGTTACAGTCGATGTTGTTATTGTCGATGCTTTTCATTCACCATTTATGTGGCAAATAAACATTTTTAACTCGATCATTGCCAACTCATTCCCAAATGATGATGTCATCTTTTAAAATGTGATTAGTTGATTTTGATAGTACATTTGTTGTTTGGAAGTTTATTTTAGACCTCAAAATTTCCCTAATGGTTCATCACAATGACAACGAGCTATGGTCATCACATTAGGACGTAGTGTTTTGTTCATTACATTACGACATAGGGTTATGTTCATCACATTGCGACATTGAGATATGTTCGTGACATCACATGTTAGGTTATGTTCATGACATTGCGATGTTGGGTTATGTTTGTATCATTGTGACATTGAGCTTTGCATGTCGCATTGTGAAGTTGGGTTCCATAAGTCACGTTACGCCATTGGGTTTTGTACGTCAGGTAAATAGGTAATTTTAATAGATTAGGGTTAAAACATTTCAATGTTCGCTTTCGTTCGTTACATTACAACGTTGGGTTATGTTCATCACATTGCCACGGTGGGATATATCCATCACTTTTATGCAAATACGTCGAGTTATGTTCATCACCATTGTAATGTCGAGTTATGTTCATGTTATTATGACATTGGGCTATGTGTGTCACATTGCGACGTACGGATTTGTGTGTCACATCGCAAAATCGGGTTTTGTATGTCACATTGTGACATTGGGTTTTGTAACCTAGATTGTAAGGTCAGAGTATGTTTTTCATATTGCAACGAGGACATATGGTTGCCACTTTGCAATGTCAAATTATGTTGGATTGCATCACAATGTGATGTTGGTGAAAGCTTATGTTTGAATGCAACATGGAAATATGTTCATCACATTGTGATGTCACGCTATATTCATCACATTAGAACATCAAATTTCATCACACTACAACATCAAGTTATGTTCCTCACAATGAAGCATTGACATATTGGTAAATGATGTTTTAACCAATTATTTTACCTTCTTATTAATGTTTTATCAATTTTTCTTAACTTACCAACCTCTCCCTCATATTAGGAAAGAATCTCATTACTTAGGATTATACACTTGGTAATATTAAATCTAAGTGTAATTGTATCATTATGTATGAAACAAATATCTCCTACATATCAAATATCTCTAAGTTTAGATTATTTATATGGTTATTACTTTTAAAAAAATCAATTTAAAATTTTACTAATATATATATATTAAATATGGATATATTAAATATAAGAATTATTATGCAAATACATTGATATTATTAATGTATATAAGCTTATATATCTAAATATACCTAGATGAATATATCAAATTATTGTGAATATATTAAAGTTTTTTGAAATAAGGATAATTATATTAACATTTTGAAAAATATATTGGTTGTTTTACCCATGTCGAGATTCCATACTCAACACTTTGATCCGTAGTTAAAATTCAGAGGTCCAAATTCAACCTCGAAAAGGTGGTGTTAGTTATCAGTTCCATCCACTATAGCCAAATTGTACTTTTTATAGATTTAAGAAGCGTTGATATTTATAAGCTAGGTTTTTTTAACAGACGTCAAACTATTCATTACGAAGAAGTTGTTTTTTAGTAGGGGGCCTAACAACAGTTTTTTTAAGAGATATACAGCCTCCTGCAGCATTCAACGTTGCTCTAAAAGTAATTGTCATAATGATATATGAACTCTTTCTTGAGAAATTGTATGATGTTAGTTGGTCTGTGAGCATCAGTACTAGGGTAAGGAGAGTTCAAATCTTTCTTTAGAAATAGTAGAAATAGTAAGTAAAGGTTAGCAATATTCAACTTGCCAAGTAGTAGTAAATGTTGGATCTGAGTTTCCCGTTACTTAACCTGGCCTTAACTATTTTGGCGAGTTCTACTCTTCTCGAGCTATTTGGTTTCTATTACTCAGTTTTTAGTGGAATCTTGGGTTTTATTACTCTGCAGGCCGGCGTAGTTTTAGGGACTTGGGCCCAGCGACCGGTTTTTAAGTCCCCACTTTCCTTTCTAAGTAATTGGACTGATATTATTGTCCCCGGCTCGTCTTTGGTCAGTGGTGTATAGGTGGAGGTCCTATGTTGTCTCTTAGCCGAGCTGACTTAGAAGGGAACGTCACGGCACTTATGAGTGCCGATGACGAGGTCGTTTGGCAGCAAGGAGGTATTTTCACTAGAGCCGATTCCTTGGGAGGGGCTCCACATTCTTTACTCTCGCGTGTATGTGATTGAACCTCTTCCCCAACTCTTACTACTTTCCAGACTCGGGACGCTACACCTTGTCTACACGTTCCCTTTCCTGCAGTTAATGGCTTAGCACAACCAGTGGAGGTGCCGAAGTCTGTTCTTGATACTATCTTGGGGGATAACGGTGTGATATCGCCAAGTAATCTGAGTAAGTCTTTATGGCTTAGCGTAACCAATGGAGGTGCCAAAGTCTGTTATTGATACTATCTTGGGGGATAAGGGTGTGATATCACCAAGTAATCTAAGTCTTTCAAGCAACCAAACCCTGCAAGTGTTCGAAGGAAATTGTGGAAAGCTAACAGGAAAGTCAAACGCATGGTGTTGGGTTTGGACGTGGGCCCTCGAGGAGACCTGTAGGATGGCCCTGTGTGGCTTGATTGGTAGACTTTCCTATAAGTATTTGAGTAAGGAGACAGTCTCGGGCTAGATTGACAAACATTGGGTTCCTAAACTTGGTTATGCCCCTGAAATCCTTTATCTCACTAAAGGTTGGCTGGGTTTTATTTGTAAAACCTCGGAGGATGTGACCCTTCTTCTAGATTCTCTTTGGGTTTTTGGCGGAAGCAGTTTGATGTTGAAACGTTGGCGGGTTGCATTTGACCCGTCGACTGAACATTTTCAGTTATGTCATTTGTGGGTTCTTTTGTCGGGATTACCTTTACATATCTGGAATGAAGGAGCTATTCGAGATATTGGAGATTCTCTGGGGAAGACTATTGCACTCGATAGTCAGACCCTCGTTACGTCTACTAAGAAGATTGGAAGAATCCTGGTAGAATTGGATATCCATTGCGAGTTACCAAAGGTCTTAGATATTGAATGGCGTGGTTGTCGATTTTTACAGAGGTTGGACTATCTTGGTATACCTTTCCGTTGCAACCTTTGCCGCAGAACAGGTCATCTCCGTCGAGATTGTAAAGGTTCGGCGGAAGAAGAATTGTCGGAGGACACATCTATTAAAAGGGATCCCCCTGACTACGTTACAGAAGTGGACTCCTTCGGGAACAAGCCTCTTCATTATGGTTCGGAACCTTGGAGCCAGGCGGAGCCCACTGTGACTCTCACTGGTAAGTTAAAAACTCTATGTCCTACTTTATATTCTACTTTGTTTATTTGGGAAAAGGATGCTTTGGATACTTCTCGTTGGCTTTATTTATCCACTACCAAAACTGAGGGGCCTACCATGTGTGACAGGGTAGTAACTGACCCTGCCATAGTGGAAACGGCGCGGCGAGGTTGTTTTGTTTCCTTTCCGGTGGTTGATTCAGTGTAACATACCCACTACAACAAAATGAAATTTTCGCTCTTCCTTAAGGGATAGAATCCCTGAATTCCTACAGGGGGCCTAGCGCAGGCTATCTCTTCCCTTATCCACTTCCATGTGATCGTTGGTTATGACCACGGGCCAAGCCGAGAGGCACCTTTTGCATTTCGCAACTCAGCGATGCAAGAGAGTCAAGTCTTTCGACTCGTCAAACCCTGAAACCTGAAATTGTACCTTCATTGAGATCGACGTCTGGGAATCTCCCCCTAATCCGACGGTCATGGAAGTATCGGGATTTCGGTAACCGGGAGTTCTAAATGCAAGAGAGTCGAGTCTTTCGACTCTTCAAACCTCGAAACCCGAAATCCTACCTTCGATGAGATTGATGGCTGCGAACCTCCCCCCTGATCCGACGGTCCTGGCCGTATCGGGACTTCGGTAACCAGGAGTTCGAAATGCAAGAGAGTCAAGTCTTTCAACTCTTCAAATCCCAAAACCCGATACACGAGTTCTTGTACGAGATCCAACGACCCTTAAGGATTTGGATCCAATGGTCCAGATCTTTTTGGAGTATCGTGAACTAGGAGTTCACGATGCAATGACTCCCAAACTCTTGTCATTCCAATTCCTGAATTTCGGTATGGGAATTCGTGTAGGAGATCAACGACCCTCGTTGATCTGGATCTGACGCTCACTATCCCTCCTGAGCTTAAGGGAGTTGAAAGACACTCAGTCTTAATCCCTTTGTTGTTCTACGAGATCCAATGGCTCATGGGATTTCGGAGCTTTCCCCGAACTTTGATCGCTCACCACGCATCTCCTCCGATGGATGGTCTAGATCCTTTCAGGACTCCTCCTTTCTACCACATGACCCTGTCCTGTGACCTAGGGCTCATCCACAGAGCGCATCGGGGTTTCATGTATCGGGATTTCGCGACCTGCGAAGACGAGGGGTCTTTCACTTTGATTATCCGGGTGCCGAAACGTCGAATCCTATTCACGCTAAACCGATCAGGGTTTCGTATACCGGGATTTCACGACTTGCGAAGACAAAGGGTCTTTCCCTTTGGTTTCTCGGGTGCCGAAAAGCTGAAACCTATTCTCGTTAAACTAATTCGGGGTTTCGTATACCAGGACTTCACGACTTGCGAAGATGAAGGGTCTTGCCCTTTGGTTTCCCGGGTGCCGAAACGTCGAAAAGATGAAACCTATTCTCGTTAAACTGATTCGGAGTTTCGTATACCGGGACTTCACAACTTGCGAAGACGAGGGATCTCGCCCTTTGGTTTCCTGTGTGCCGAAACTCCGAAATTCCGAAACCTATTCACGTTAAACTGATTTGGAGTTTCGAATACCGGTATTTTGCGACTTGCGAAGATGAGGGGTCTTTCCCTTCGGTTTCCTGAGTGTCGAAACGTCAAAATGCCGAAACCTATTCATGCTAAACTGATTCGGAGTTTCGCATACTGGGATTTCGCGACTTGTGAAGACGAGAGATCTCGCCCTTTGGTTTCTCGGGTGCCGAAACACTGAAATGCCGAAACCTATTCACACTAAACTGATGGTCCAAATCACTCCTGGATCAACGACCACTATCACATCGCGATTTCGTGATTCATGAGTTTGTGCAGTCCTACCCTTTGACCACTCCAAGTCGCAAGTCAGCGAAATGCTACCCGACTACGACGTGTCCTGTGTCGATGGAAGGTTCCGAATATTTTGGGACTTTCAGGACGTTGTCAAGTCCACTCTCCTGCCTATGCAAAGGTTAAGATTGATGGTCAATAGAGCTCTGACAGATCCTTCAGAGGGTTCTTGGACAGTTATCACTAGGCTTGGTGATCTGACTGAAAAGTCTTCCTAATTCATCGAGCTATGATCTCTGTGACATGGGTAAAGTAAACTCGTGGGTTTACTATAATGGTAGTCTATTCAAGGAACTCACTCCGACTCTGGAATGCGAGGAAACTTCCCGGGAGAAGATGCCTTCAGGAAATCTAACCAGGACATAGCGTGAGTCAAGTAAATGGGACAATTCTCAAGGGAACAGACTCGTATCCTGAACTTATTTAGTCTATACATAAACCGATTACGGTCATATAAGTATAAGAATGCATCCATTATTTCAAATCAAAACAAAAGCAAACACTTCCATACATAAGCCATTTATGAGCGTATAAACATGAGCATGCGTTCACGATATTCAATTCAAAATACAAGACATAACACTTATCAGAAACACCAGACGTGATGCGACCGCTGAGAGGGGTGCTTGTTTCCACCCAACCGTAGGCTTAGTGACTCCAGACAGATTTACCACTAGCCACCCCCGAGCTAGACCACGATGCTTTGAGATTCAGTCTCCTACTTCTAGCTCAACGGAAGTCCAGAACAAAGGTTACTCCCCTTCTCCTCTACTCAGAACTCTCTGTATTTCCAGAGTTCCTTCGGTTTCTCTTCCACAATCCCTGTCGCGTGTGTTCTCTCTTTCCCCACACTTCCTTTCTTTCCTTTTTCTACAAGGTTGTGTGTGGCACGAATTCCCTCGTCCATGGTCAGGTCTGAGAGCTTCTACGGGTGGGCGGTTCACCCCCATCCCCTCATTAACTCTTGAGGAGCCTCCCCACCTACCATCCTGGCAGGTAATTCATTCCTGGGTCAGAGAGTTTCTTTTGTCTTTGAGCAAGTAAAGACCAGTACGATATTGGTTCAATGGAAGTTAACGCCACAATTCTAGGTTCCTTCCACCACCTCTCATTAGCTATCGTGGTCTCTTTCAACACATCCCCCTCCCAGCAATCATGCAACACATATTCATAACATTATTTACATTCATCGGCCTTTTATACAAAGGTTCGTCAAATCAAACATTCACATCTTTGAGTTTGCCATAGTTCTTGGCCAATATAGTTATTTTTACAGACTGGGGGAAACAGGGTGTTACAATTCCCTCCCCCTTAAAGGAACATCGTCCTCGATGTTCTATCTATC
>SNQJ01S0012546.1:0-10334 GCA_010110895.2 Picea sitchensis
CTCAGGTCAAGGTTAAGGTGCTTGGAGGGAGGCTTCGGCCTATGGTTGGGTGACGAAGGTATCATCAATGGTAAAACTAGCACACCATCTTCTATATTCTAACAGTTTCCTATGGCTCGGTCACTTCGAATGACCCTTGTTGGTCAAGTCTTCGCTGTAACGATGTCGGAGGTGGCTCCAATGCAACTGATGGTAGGCCCTCAAGCCTTTGTGACAAATAGAGCTCTTGATCTTCCACTTTGTGAAAATATCATTTGACACAGTAAGGCTTGACTAGCATTTAAACACCAAGCACACAGTAAAAAAAAAATCCTATATGACAAATCAAGCAGTCAACTATCTATTAGGAAGGACAGTTACGCTAATCAACACTAGAGAAACTAACCAGTGCAAGTGCAACTCGAACATGAAAGCACCCTCCGGGTATACTCTACAAAGAGTGACTCGATGTCTACCCTAGGTACCGCGGTATACCCCCGCAGTCATCCTTGTAATTCCCTAGAATATGAGCAACTAAGTTGTCAGCTCGTAGTCAGTCACCAGGCGGGTACAGTCGACAGTGGGGCATATCACAATGAGCATGATAACAAGTATGAAACCTATCGAGGGTATCGAGAGAAAGTGGTTCGGAAGACAACATAGGATATTGAACGGATTCGAGGTCCACAAAGCTCCGTAGGCAAATGCAGTCAGTAGTACTCCCAAGACAGATCCTCAATATGTGTTCCCCACTATATTCAGTCCGGCTTTGGAGGGGTTATCTCCGCTGCCTTTCCTCACGCGACCTCATGTTTATCCCATGTGTTAGATGGGGGTCCCGGATAACTTTTACAACACTAGACTTAAAGACTCCCTAACTCAGACTCCAATGTTTGTTTAACAACCTTGAAGAGTTTCCTCTCCAACCTAATTCAAGGCCCTAACCCTAAAATAGTTGGTTGAGCCTACAAACAAAAAAAGTCTAGTTTATTTTAGATTAAGCGTTCTTTTTAATGGCTTGATTTACTCATGGGATATGGTGGTGAAACTAATGATGTTATAAGAGACGAAAMAGAGGAGAAAATAGGAAACTTGAAAGAAAAATTACTTCTAATCCAAAAGCAAAGTTTTATAACTAACTCTTTGTAACCAACTTTTCTTTAACTAACTTTTTCAAGATCTTGTAAAGAAAACCTAAAACATACTTTCGCTTGACTACAAGCTACTTATGTTTCAAGAAATCAAGAACTTAAAAAAACAAACTCTTTTTCCTTTTTTTGCAAATAACCAACTCTAACTACTTTACCAAACTGAAAAGGAAAACTTTTTTTTGAAATTGCCTTAAAGAGAAAAATTGAAATAAATCTTTTTCTTTTTTCAAAAAAAGTAAAAGGGGTAAAAAGAAGACTAAAACAAGACTAAAATAGATCTTTATCCCATTGCGGATCGCAGGGAATCAATCAAGAAACCAAGAAAGCAGATCTACAATTCAACAGCTTGCTTAAAAACCCTTTTAGAAGTAAACACTAGAAAATCAAGAAGACAAGTTAATTGAATCTAAACCCAAGCTATGCCTATAAACAGAGACTCTGTATTGATCCAAGAAAACCCTGAGAAGTGTAGACTTCAATCAGGAAAGAGGCAAACTCCCTCTTTTCAAAAAAATTCTTGAAACATAGACACGGGTTGTTGCATCAACAACTTGTGTATGTACGCAGGTTGTTTACTGAGTAGAGTGTGTATGTACGCGGGCTGACTCAAGGCAGGACACGTACACCTCTGTATCTTTCCGAAAAAAAAAAATCAGACAATCTTACAGGGCAGGGACAACTGGTATTGCACCTGAAGGTGACTAGAATCCCTTGACAAACTCAGAAAACTCAAAGAAACTTGAAAGGGAAATAAACCAATCAAACAACCCAAAATCCCCTAAATAACCCTAGAGGCTATCCCCAGTATGGTCGCCAGTTCTACTAGCAGGAAATAACCCCCCTTTAACTACACCGGGGTTCATAATGTAGGCAGAGAAAATAACCGTCTAAAAGCTAATTAATTCTCAATACTACCCCAAACATACCAAAACTAATATAAAGAAAGCAAAGAAAAGAGATTGGGTAACTATACCTCTAATCCCACGTTTGGTGATGATCTCCACGCGCTTAGAAGTTCCACTGACTACACACCTCCTCCCAGGGATGACCTACATCCAAATATTGACAAACAAAGAAGGACAAACATGTTATTCCATATATAAGTTAGGGTTAGATGTTAGAATGTCAAGCATAAACCAATAAAAGTCGACCACCATTATACCTTTACAATGTAAACCAATAAAAGTCGACCACCATTCCATGAACCTGGTCCGGGCTCCTCTTCACCATGCTCCAAGTGCACCTTGTATGAAATTCTCCTCTCCACCTTCTGATCTCTTCTATGGAAGGGAATGGGTTAAATGGAGGGAGAAGGGGCTAATGAGGGAATGCTGGGGCAATTTCTCACAAAAGGAAACAATATCTTGGGCAAGGAGGGGAAGTGAAATCGGGCACAGTTTCACTATTCTTATGCTTAGGTATGAAATGAGACCCCAACACCTCCTTTTATATGCCAAAAGGATGGCTATTCGGTTGGGTGACGGGCTATAGCAGGTGGATTAGTTGGGAAACCTCCAATAGCTCGTCAATTTCAACGAATTCCTTGCAACTTTTTATTTTTTGCAACTTTTGCAAGCATACGCGGGTTGTAATGGTGAAACATGCGTATGTACGCAGGTTGTAGTGGTGCAACAGGCATATGTATGTGGGCAATAATGGAGCAAGGCATGTACATCTTCAAAAAATTGGTTTTTAAGAAGAGTTTCTCAACAATGCTTTGGCAAAAAATGTAAGTAAGAGGGCCAAGGCCATGTATGCATGTGTAGAGAAATTTAGAGCTATAACAGAAGTTTGTATTCTTCGTGATTCATGCTCAAAGTGAGTGGAAGGTCGCAGCCACATCCATGGCCTTCACGACAGGTCTATCCACGCAGCAGAAGCAAGTGGATAAGGTCGTGGAAGAATACAAAGACATATTCTCCTCACCCATTGGGGTACCTATGTACTGTTAGGTCAAGCATTGAATTGATCTGACCCCCAACACACCGCTACCCAATGGGTCAATCTATCACTGTTCTCTGTTAGAAAATGAGGAAATCAAGTGCCATATCCAAGAGCTGCTAAAAAAGGGGCACATCCGACCAACATCATCACCTTGTGGAAGCCCAATCGTGCTTGTGTAGAATAAAGACAGGACTTGGCGACTCTACATTGATTATTGAGCCCTAAATAAAATCACAGTCAGGAAATGTTAGCCAATTCCCCGAATGAACGATCTCCTTGACCAGCTCAAGGGGTCCAAATACTTCAATAAGATTGATCTGAAGTCCAGCTACCACCAGGTCCCAATAGAGCAGACCAATGTATGGAAGACTACCTTCAACTCCAAAGAAGGTCTTTTTGAATGGATGGTCATGCCCTTTGGCTTGAAGAACGCCCCAACAACTTTCATGAGGATGATGGACGATATATTATGGCCTTTCACCAATTCTTTTGTGGTGGTGTATTTGGATGGCATCCTCATCTTCAACAAGATTTGGGCGAAACACTAGCAACACATTCAACAGGTTCTGCACACTCTGTGCAACACAAGCTATATGCAAATTTGGAAAAATGCTCCTTTGGCATGGACAAGGTCCAATACCTAGGTTACATTGTTGATGAGCATGGGGTGCATGTCGATCCAGCCAAGATCTAGGTCATTCATGACTGGCCTTGCCAATTTCTATCACGGGTTTGTGTTGGGATTCTCCCATATCACATGGGCCCTTAGCCAAGTGACCAGGGTGGTGGTAAGACAAAGTTCATGTAGGGATTGTCGCAACAGAAAGCATTCAATGATTTGAAGCAACACTTGTGCTCAACCCAGTTGCTCTCAGCACCCGACCTGCAACAACCTTTCGAGATTGAGACATATGCTTCAGACTATGTTGTGGGCAGAATTCTTACTCAACATGGACATTTTGTGGCCTATCATAATGAGACACTATAAGATGTCATCCGTAAGTAGCCTACTTACGACAAAGAAATGTACTCCATTTTGCAAGCCTGCCACCAATGGAGGCATTACATTCTCAGGAAGGAGACAATCGTCCACACTGATCATAAGCCTTTGCAGTTCATGTAGACCCAAGGAAAATTGCAGAATGATTATCATCAGAAGTGGTCCACATACTTGCAGCAATTCCATCTCAACATCAAGTATAAGACATGAAGCACCAACCACGTCATTGATTGCCTCAGTCGACCTTCAATTGCAGCACTCACCATGGTACTTTTGTGGCTATGAGACCTCTGGATGGCCCCAACTATACAAGAGCGATCCCGACTTTTCCACTACCTACCATATGCTGGGCCCAAACACAACTGTCACTAATTTCCATCTTTAGGACAGGTTGTTGTGCCATCTGGGCCATCTCGGTGTCCCATCAAGTGAGCAAGCAAAGCTGATTTGGGAAGCTCACTACATTCGGGTGACATGAAACTTCAATGTAGAAAAGACAGTGGCAATGCTAAAATAACATTTCTATTGGTCGAAACTTCAACAAGATGTCAACAAGTATATCAGGTCCTGCACTACCTGCACCATTGTCAAACCAACCATTAAGAAACAAGGCATGTACATCCATTTGCCTACTCCCGAAAGGCTCTAGGAATCCATCTCTATAGACTACATGTCATGCCTTCCATAAACCAAGTGGGGAAATGACTGTGTTTTTGTGGTGGTTGATCGCTTTTCCAAGATGGCGATTATGGCTGCCTACAAGAAGAGCATCGCAACGAAGGCCACTACCAAGCTCTTCTTCGAACAGGTGTGGGTACATTTTTGGATACAAAAAACCATTGTCTCATATCGGGACAACCGGTTCCTCAACACATTCTGGTCGAGCCTTTAGTCACTGTTGGACACCAAGCTCACCAAATCCACTTCCTTCCACCCAAGACGGATGACCAAACTGAGGTCGTCAATAGGATGATTGTGCATATCTTTCGCATATACAATTTCAAGCATCCATGCACATGGGATGAGAGTCTTCCCTATGTTCAACACAATTACAACAAAGTCACACATAACTCAACCAGACACAACCCCTTTCAGGTGGGGTTGGGATTTCAACCATTAGGTCCCATGGATGTTGCACTACCCCTTGCATCCACCCAAGAAGAACCATCCCATTCTCAAACTGAATCCGACAAATCCACCTGGTTCATTGAACGAATCCAACACATCTTCCAACGGGTTCAACATATTTTACAGAAGTCCAATGCTAAGTACAAGCAGCGCCATGATCAACACCGGGTGCCACACAAGTTTTAGGTGGGAGATAAAGTTTGGTTGCACTTGCAGAAAGAACGCCTTACAAGGCCCCATCTGAAGTTTCTTCCACTCCGCTATGGACCTTACACCATCATTAAGGCTATGGGTGGCACTGCTTTTGATCTCAACATTCCCCCCTTCCTTGGCACCTAGTGATTAATGTGGACCTCCTTTGACCATACTTTCCACCATTATTGGACACCTTAGAGATAGTAGAACAATTGACACTGACAGAGCTCAACCCTGACTGCATGGAACAAGCATCCACTGACCAGATCGTGGACACACAGGTCAAGGGCACTCACAAACAAAAGCTTCAGCTTTATCATGTTGTCAAAGTAGGGCAACTCCTGCACGAAGGTAAGTGGCTCACCCAGGGCAAAATTCAACAAAAATTTCCTCATCTGATGGGGGAACTCAATGCAATGAAGACCATTGCTTCCTAAGTGGGGAGGATTGATCCAGGTGGATATCGGTGGCCACCCACCTATTCCAACTATCTCACATATAGTTTTCATCTTAGTAGTTTTTTTCTAGTTTTTTCGGTCCTAAACTTCTGGGGCTGTTTTGATGCCCTAAACAAAAAAAATTGGGCTCATCACAGTTACACAATAGGCAAAGTTAGAGTGTGATGACAACATGTGTAGTCCTCAGATAGACATTTCCAATGGGATATCATGCACTTAAAACGAAGATCGTATGCAAAAGTTATGACCCCAGGAAATTGATGTACCAACTTACTCCATTGGGTCCCACGTGACTTTTGGTGCTTCATCTCCTAGGGTTAGATTTTTGGATGTCTAGGGTTTTCTCATCACTTCTTGATGCTAAAAGGGCCTAGAGGCATCATTGTAATGTTCTTAGATGAATGCATGTAGCTGCCACATCTCTTCTCAAAGATTAGCTACCACCATTCGAGTAAGATTGTTCGCTATGCATTTTTTACAGTTTCAACATATTTCTTTATTGAATAGAAGTCAAGTTTTACTGTATCTCTGTTATTGTTCACTATATATTTTGTTAATATTATAGATCTGTATTTAATTTCATTCCATTCATAAAATTCGGATCATCAAGAGATTGTGGAGTTCAAGTAAGTGTGAGGTACAAGAAGGCATCTTTCAATTCTCCAGATGGAGCGAAGTCTCGAATTATTAAAGTTTCTGAACACTTAAACACTGCTAAAAACAATGTAGCATACTTCAAAAAGATACTATGAAATCAATGCTATCTTGTTTGCAAGTGACACAAAATGAAGTTAGACTTCTTAGATCTCAATCCCAACTATTGAATGAAGAAATTAGGGATCTCAAAAGTAAGGAATCAATGAAGCGTTGTGAACTAGTTTTTGTTCATAAAAACCCTCTCTATGATGATGATGATGGTCATTCAAATCAACAATGCACTCAAGAACAACTCACCAAGACAACTCCAGATGCAGATGAAGATGAAGTTGTTCAAGTTCAACTTTCTTTTCCCAAGAGAAACATCAAACCTTGGGAAGAAATTAGGAACAATAAGCACATAACAGGACTTGGATATGACAAGAAAGTTACCTTTCATATTCTTGATTATTCCAAACCAATCCAGTTCCAATGTGTTGGATTCCTTCAAGAAGATTTAACTTCACTTGTTTGAGTTCAACATCATAAGGCGAAGTGCCAACTTCGTAATCACACTGGTCACATGGAGAATCAATGTTATGATATCCATCCTTGTCAACAATTCACTATGAACGAAATGCTTATCATGAAGATAGCCATACTTTTATGATAAATCTCCTTTCAGATATGGGTACATGAAGATTTTGCCAAACATGGTTCTGTTTTGGAATAAATCTGGATATTAAACAAGCCAGACAGATGGATTCTTCTATTGGATAGAAAAGTATTAACAAACATTTTCTTTTTTCTCTTCTTTCATCATTATCTATAATAATGATGTGATGTGCCACCTGCTTTGCAATATTCTCCTTTTTAATCTTTTTTGTTATTTATTATCTGTTATAGCACCACAATATGTATTTTTGGGATGGGTATCCATCAAATCCTCCCAATACTAATTAGATAACAGTACTAAAAGTACCGTAGACCACTCTACTCCACTTTGTAGAGTGGTGCATTTTTAGGGAAGCATTATGGGTCACTTATAGCTCCACTTTGTAAAGTGTCCAATACAATGATTTCATGAACTCCCTTATGTTCTTTAGACTCTTACTAAATGAAATAATATATTGGTAGTGCCCAATATACCCTATGGGTAAAAAGTATTTTTTCTCATTTCAATAAAATGCTAAATGTTTATTTTATTAATAATAACAATTTTTGTCATTTCAATAAAATGTTAAATGTCTATTTTCTTAATAATAATAATTTTTTTATTAATATTGTGCTAAATGTAAATTTCTCTAATAATATTTTTTCATTATTAAGACATCTTTAATAATAACTTTTTATTATTAATATTTTTTAATAATATTTTATTATTATTTATGTCGAAGACATATTTTAGTGATAGGTTTTCAAGAAAACTATCTGGTTGATAGGTTTTAGAAAACAACATGTCATTTCAATAAAATGCTAAATGTCTATTTTCTTAATAATAATAATTTTTGTCATTTCAATAAAAAAATGTCTATTTTCTTAATAATAATAATTTTTATTAATATTGTGCTAAATGTCAATTTCTCTAATAATAATTTTTCATTATTAACACATATTTAATAATAACTTATTATTATTAATTTTTTTTAATAATATTTTATTATTATTTATGCCGAAGGCATATCTTAGTGATAGGTTTTCAAGAAAACTTGTCAACTGGTTGATAGGTTTTAGAAAACTACATGTCAATTACACAAAACTTGTCAACCAATACCACTACCTCCTTTGCTCTACACCTGTGGTTGTTACTTTGTTGTACGTTGGATTGAACTCTGAATACCACTTTAATTGTCAAAGTTATCTATCCACCTATCCCCGCTGTCACTTTTTACCTTTGTTTTCTGTCAAGCCTCGTTTGTTGTCTGTCAGATTCGATTAGACACAACCACAATTTTCTTCTCTCATATGCTTCTGGTGAGCTAATTCTTATTTGAGCAAGGGGCTTGATTGCCAGACTGAGCAGAATCTGACTACAGAGCTTCCATGCTCGCTGCTTCTCAAAATGCCCGGTATTCCACGACCAACCACACTAGCATAGACAGATTCCAAAGCCTGGTTATTAACACTATTGCAATTGGACGTGGCACATGCCCCCTCTTAAATGCCTTTAACCCTTTGCGTTTACGGTTTTAGCGTTTGATTGTTCCACGTCATTCCCAGAGGAAAATCTCGTTTCAGAATATTCATTATTCCCCCATCGTCTCCGTATTTTGGGACTCACATATAGAAATGCCTGTCGGATTTGATCATTTATTTGGTGTATTTCCTTCACTTTTTTTCCAACTTTACTCATCCCTTCATACGCTAAATTTCAGGAGTGAGTTAATTGTGGAGGAACGAGATTTTTTCGGTGATAGTCTCACGCTTCTTCTTAAAAAAAAAAAAGAATTATAGAAATTTTGCCCAATTCTAATTCTAAATGGTTGAGATTATTGAAAATCTCATAAAATTTTATATGGATCACATTATTCTCACAACTTTTTCCAAGTGAAAATTTGTTCAAATTATATTAGAGATATAATTTTCTTTACATACTATCATCCAAGAGTTACTATCTTCATCCTGAGACATATGGCCATAGTCGTTGTCCAGGCAAATAAGAGAAAACATAACAATAGACTTCACTGAAAATGCTACAAAAGATAGGACCGACTATAATCAACCAAAGCTACTATCTAAAATAGTAACTTAATAAAACTTCTCACAACTTAATAAAAGCTACTATCTAAAATAGTAACTTAATAAAGCTTCTCACAACTTAATAACGTTGGTTATACATTCTTTATATTAGTTTGTTATAAATTCCTTATATTTTTACATTTTAACAATTTTAAAGGAATTTGTTATAAAATTATATGATTCTTTAAATTTTGATAATTCTTTCTTAGTAAATATTTGTTTGTAATATATTTTCATTAGGAAAAAGACGTAGTGGAATTTTTATCCCAAAATATCACATTTAATATAGAAGGAATCATTCACCCAACATGTTTTGTTTCATATAGGAGGACAAATAGATAACATGTTATGTTTCATATATGAGGAAGAATAGATAAATAGATTTATTTTAATGATTTATAAGATAAAATGATTTTTTTTTTATTAAATTTAGAAAAGAATTTATCATCTAAAAAATTGAGTTATGTGTTTTTTTTCCATATATATATATATTTTTTAATAAACATAAAAAATTTAAATTAATTTATGAAATGTAGTTATCTTTCTTGAAACTAATTTTTAATTTACTTTTACAATTAATACCTAATTTTTTTACTAAAATTCAATATAATTTTAGATAATTAGTCACTTACATTTTATCAAATTCCTACACAAAACAAGGGCAGCGGAGCAGCGTAGTCCCTACTGAATTTAATGCAATTAAATGGAAGAATGTTCATAAGGCAAAAATATTCCAATGTTGAAGTATGGTTATAATAGCATTCTAATGTTGTAGTATGAGCAGATGCAGTTTTGTGAATTTTATAAAAAAGTATAGTTGCAAATTCAAGTAGAATGTTGCGATTTGATTTTTTTTTCGTTTTGGTGTCTGAGGCATGTTGAAGTTGTTGTTAATCATTTTATAAATGAATGTGTTGTAAGGCTCATTTGGTTACAATAAAGCAGTGCTATGAAAATAATAAAAAAAGAAGGAATAAATAAATTTAATTTGAAAACAATATTGTGCAATTAGATGGTGCGATGCAATTGAATGGTAAATATTCTAATGAAGGCTAATTTATTGTGTGTTTGATTTTATTGGATTGCTGACATTGTATATAACAA
>SNQJ01S0012546.1:10344-41083 GCA_010110895.2 Picea sitchensis
GTCAATCCTTGTCTTCCATGCTCTGAAGTTAGAGGCTCCATCTAGCTTGTTCTCAGACTTCATAGAGTTCATCATGGCTTGCTTGACTTGGTCAAAACCAAACCCTAGATTTGACTAGAAATCCAAACTTCACATCTTGGCCTCCTGAGAGTACCAGGATATGCGCTGGGCTAGGGCGCACTGATCTATCCGGAGATTAGGTCAATCTCGTCACTTAAGGTGCCTCGACTAGAGGTTTAGGTTTTTTGCAACTGCTTCTTCTGGTAACCCTAGCTGCAGTGCTTTTGGAAGCTGCTCCTGCTAGTAACCCTAGCGGCAGTTCCTCAACGAGCTCAATATCTAGAGGCTATGTTTCCTTCCAGCGTTTTAGGCTGATTGAAGGTGTGTGGGCCCATAACCTATTAGAATATAGAAGACGGTGTGCTTGTTTTACCATTGACGATACCTTTGTCACCCAACCATAGGCCGAAGCCTCCCTCCGAGCACCTTAACCTTGGCCTGAGAATTCCTCTGAAAGCAAACCTTAGGCTAGATAGCCAAACAAAGAGTAGCGCATCAATCCCCAAGGATAGCGCATCACAAAAGACTGATTAGATGTTCCAAACCCTAGCCAAGAGATATCCAAGCCAATACTGAAACTAGTTGCCGCTGCAGCTGCACCTGCAACCCTCCTCCAAACCTGCGCACCAGACTGCAACTGCAATGCGCACCAACTGGGAAACTACAATTCTGAGATGCTATCAAATGAGAACTGGCGCCTTGTATTTATAGTAATCCTGCCAGTTTGTTGGGGCCGACTTCTCCTTCTGGGTATGTGTCTGTTCAATATATTATTATTAATTATGGCTGACTTCTTCTCTTGGAGGCTAATAGCCTAATATAAATTATCTTCTTGAGCCGACAAGGCTTCTAGGGTTATTAGCCAATTCTTTAGGGTTTCTCTTGCTTCCTGGAGTCTTCTATTCTCGTTATTTTCACACGTGGGGGTAAATACCTCCCGCAGCTACCATAATATTAACAAAAATTGTGCCCAAGCCTACTTTGCAAGGAGACTATTCGACTCCGAAGGAACCTACTGTTTTTTACCTTGGGGTGGAAGCTCTCAGGCCAGGCAACCCTCCGATTATTGACTTGTCGGTGCCGATCTTATTACAAGTTGTCCCTCTTGAGGTGACACCTTCCGAGTGCTAGTTAGTTTTACAAGTGACAATGGAAGCAAATGTTGCTACTTTGTCCGAGAGTCCTCATATTGTCGTTTCGGCTACTACCATAGGGGACATCTTGCCTCCTATCCCACCTTCGCCAGTCTGGACCATAGTGGTCTCGACTCCCTCTACCTTGGGCAATGGTTTGATACCGTCATTGGCGGTGACCACTGCTCCATTTACACAGAGTGCGATGGGCCCTCCATTCTCATATGGGATGCTCGACTTTGATTTGAACTTAGTCCTCACCTACTCCACCTTACAGACCATGGGTCTGGGGGCAGGGAGCTCAAACGATCCCATGCAAGGGTCTACCGGGGGCACTTCAGTCCCCTTTAATGCTATCCCTTATGGTGGGGGTCATATACCTCCTCCATCCCCCTCGCTCGGTGGTGCTTTCCAACAACCCATCAGGCCGAATGCTAATTACATCTTGTTTGGAGTAGGCAATTTAGTACTTTTGTCTTACACAACGTCGGTGGGATCTATGTCGTTCTCTTTGTTCAGTGCGTTTGGGAACAATGATTTTCCTTTGGCTACCGTCTCGGGTGGGAGCAACCCCAATTTTGGGCAACAAAACCCTGTGCAGTGTACTATTCCTACATAGGGACCGACTACAAGAGTTTTCTCCTCTTAGGGGCTTTGGAATCCTTGGCAGGGATCAATTCCCTCATAAGGGATGTCGGTCGGAAGCAACCCCTTCCATACTCAATGGAACCTCGGGCAAGCCTCCGTACCTATGCCCGTCGGATCGGCTGGGGGTATCCCCTTCCAAAATCCTTTGAACACCACGCAAAGAGAAATCCCCACCCAAGCCATGTTGTCCAATTATGGGAGTTAGCTGATGATATCACAACAAACGCAGTTTCTGTACACTGGTCAAGACCACGGTTTCTACCAGAACCCTGACCATTAGTCCAACTTTTCCTGGCAACCTGGTGCCAGTCAAACTCGTGGACCTCTTTTTTCTGTACATAGTACTGAACCTAAACTACCATTTCTAGAAACGCTACATCTTCCAGACTTGTCGAGATTGCTTAACAACCCAATTTGTCATGATATGCGTTGGCCCCCCATGCTGACCAAGTTGCCATCTGATATTCCAAAATTTGAAGGCAAACCTGGCGAAGATCCAGGTGATCACGTGCAACCTTTCACTTATGGTGCTCGTCAAACTCATTGTGAGACGACTCTGTCCATTTGCACCTTTTTCAACACACTCTTATTGGGGGTGCCGCGAAATGGTATATTGAGCCCGACCGCTTGAGGTATTCTTACTTCAATGACTTGGCGATGGTCTTTTTGAACCATTTCCAGTTACCCGTGAGATATGACATCGACACTGAATTGTTGGCCAAATTTGAGCAGACCAAGGCTGACCATATCTCTGATCACATCCGAGAATGGCGGCATTGAAAGAGCTTCATTAAGGTCCGGGTCCCTCCAACTTTCTTGCTGGAATGGTTCCTGAATTCTTTGGTGCCTTGCATCTCCAAGGACGTAGCAACTTTTGGAGTATTTTCAGAGGAGGAGGCGATAATGAGAGTGCAACAACTTGAACTCATCTACTCTCAGTCTGGCATGCTCTATGAGATTTTGTCGGATGCGCCACGGTCTATCCTCGACAAAGCCAAGCAAAATTTTGGACCCCATTCCGATGGTATTGTGGGATCGACACAAGGAAAGTCCACTGATCTTTTATCGAATCAATTACAATAATTTTTGATACAACAGGTTGTGGCCAACCAGACTTTGAGTTCAGTTGCTCCCCCTACCCAAACATCAAACGTACACAGTGCACAGTTGACGAACCCTAAGGCCAACCAACAACCTGAGGGAAATAAGAAACAACAAAACAAGAAGGGTAAAGGGGAAAAAAATGCTACTAACAATGTTGGCGAGGGAAAAACGGAGAAGAGGAAGTCCAAGTATCTGTGTAACCTTTGCACGGAAGACCACCCAACTCATTTGTGCCCTCGACTTGTGGAAGCTCAGAAGCTATTGGCGTAGCAACAACCTGTTGTGCCGACGAACCCATTTCCACATGGGAAAAACATGGCTCAAGATTTAGCATCCTCGAGCGTGGAAGGGGGCAGTTAGGGACCCCCCGCGTCTACCAGTAATAACCCGTATGCAAATGTTTACATGATGAAATTCGAGGCTCATATAAAGACCAGGGCTCAAGATTATGGAATGTCAGAATCTGTCGAAAATGGAAAAGAAGCCACAAACCCACCAATTCCTCTCTAGATCGAGAAGACGGTGGGCGAAACAATGACACGCATCCCGAAAGGGGTGTACAAGAAAGCTTCTCATAATCTGAACGCGAGGGTTGTCCAAAACTACTCTATTGTTCAAGATTTGACACAAACCCCTTGTGCGATGTCTGCTTTGGAGGTCCTCCAAAGTTTCCCTTCACAAAGAAAGGCTATGTTATCCGCCTTGGGATCAACAAAGACTTGTAACTTGGGGGTGATCGTTCTTGATGAAACTGACTTGAAACCTCGTCTTCCTTACCACATTGCGTTTCAGATAGTAGTGGCTTACACCACGAAATATTTTAGTCAAAATATCTTCCGTACTGTGGTTGACGAGGGAGCCTCGACTTGCATGATTTCGTTGACATGTTAGAAGGCCATTGGCAAACCTGGTTTGTCTACGTCGCCTACGTTGCTTATGACGTTCGACGGTCGGTCGTTTAGACCACATGGAATCATTCCTTCTTTCCCCATGCAGTTAGTAGGAAATATCGTGTGCGTTGAAGTTGAAGTGATCGATGCACCTCTCGACTACAAACTTTTGTTAGGGAGGAGTTGGACTTATGCAATGCATGCAGTGGTCGCTACAATTTTTCAGCTCTTGTTGTTTCCGCATGAGGGTCGAATTGTGACCATTGACTAGTTGTCCTTTTCTCATCCTGACCCTTCATCGGGGGCTTCCACAGTCCCAATGATTGATAATCCTCATAATGACACCATCAACTTAGGGGTTGGTCAATGTCCATCATTGATGGGTAATTTTGATTACCTACCACCTTCTGGCAATGTCAATCTTATATCGGTTGTCCCCGACCAGCCTAGGGCTGGAATCTTTCATTTGTCGTCATTTTGAAGGACTTACTTTCACGATCCATGCACTCTTCCTTCCCCATCATCTTCGATGGAAGGGACTAGGCATCCTAGCATGTCCATGCCCTTGTCTGCGACTGAAGTTGCATACAACATTGTCCAGCAAGCTTCGACCGACCTCGATCCAACTCCCGCACAGGAGTTAGATCCAGTTCTCGAGCCTATTTGGGCTCAAGGTTCTCTTGCCACTATAGATCCTTTAGACCTAGTCTTTCCCTCTGACGAGGAAATTATTGAGGCATTGACTGGTCCAGACAGACCCTGGGATGAGCTTCATCATAGATCCTACTTTCTTCCAGAGTTAAGGAGTATAGAGGTGGGCGAATTTGTTTTGAACATGAATGGAGATAGGTCTTGTCATATTAATCCTCTGGCTACGCAAGCAGTTTATGACGAGGGTAATATGGTGAGTATCACAGAAACTATTCCCATAGATATCTCCAGAACCCCTTGCGTTGTGGAGAATGTTTTCATCGGAGCGGACTGCTCCCCCGAAGAGATTCAAATTTATACATAGTTATTTAAGGAATTTCGTGATGTTTTTCTTGGTCTTACGAGGAAATTCCAGGCATATACCCAAGAATCGTCGAACATGAAATAATGACTTATCCTGACGCCAAGTCGGTCCAACGTAATATTTGTCTGATTAATCCTCGAAAATCGACAACAATTAAGGTTGAATTAGAGAAACTGCTTAAAGACGGTTTTATCTACCCTGTGCAGTTGACGGAATGGGTGTCAAACCCCATCCTAGTTAACAAGAAACATGGTATGATTCGCGTGTGCATGGACTTCCGTGACTTGAACAAGGCATGTCTGAAAGATAATTTTTCCACCCCATTCATCGATTAGATTGTCGATGAATGTGTTGGCTGCAAGGTCTTTTCATTCATGAGTGGTTTTTTGGGATATAACCAGATTCAATCAAACCCGAAGACCAACATAAAACAACTTTTATTTGTCCTTGGGGCACGTTCACGTATCGTAAGATGCCTTTTGGCCTGAAGAATGCTAGAGCCAATTTTCAGTGGGCCATGTCATTTTCTTTTCATGACCTTAGACATACAGTCGAGGCATATCTTGATGATCTAGCATCACGCTCTTGCAAGAGATCTGATCATCCTGCACACCTCTGACTAATCTTTGAACAATGTCGCTACTATCAAATTCGCTTGAATCTTAAGAAATGAAATTTCCGTGTGACGTCGGGTTGTCTCTTAGGTTTCATTGTTTTGATAGCAGGGATCATGGTCGATCCTCTCAAGGTTGAGGTGATAGTTCACTTGCTTCCCCCGTGCACAATACCCCAACTTCAGAGCTTACAGGGGAAAGCGAACTTTCTTCAACGTTTTGTCGTGAATTACGCCGAGATCACTAAAGGGTTTATGCGTCTATTGAAAAAGGGAGTCCCATTCTGTTGGGATGAAGCCGATCAACGCTCTTTTGAAGCGTTGAAACATGTCCTTACGTCTGCCCCTCTGATCTGGACCCCTAATTATAACAAAGATTTATTGTTGTATTTGGCTATTGCAGAGTCGACCATCGGCATGGTCTTGGTTCAAGAGGATGATCTGCTCGAAGAACATGTTATTTATTACCTTAGCTGAGGCCTGGTTGGGTCGGAACTCAACTATTCTCTCGTTGAGAAGCTTGCTTTGGCAACAGTGCATGCTGTCTAGCGGTTTTGTCATTACATTTTGCTTCGCAAGACCATTGTCATTGTCGTTGTGAACCCTTTCCAATATGTGTTGACACGATGGGTCATTGGCGGAAAAATCGATAGATGGATTGTAATCCTCCAGGAATTTGACTTGGATTTTGTTTCCATGAAATCCAAAAATTCGTTGGTCTTTGCCGAACTTATTTCAGAACTTTCGGTCGAGTCTAGTCATATCATGCCTGAAGAATCACCTATCAAAGGAGATATTTTTATAATCGCATCTTCGGACCCATGGTATGGAGATATACTAGTCTATCTCCAAACTTTGAAGTGCCTTGCTTCTGCTTCCCACGATGAGCATCGACGAATTCACCATCATGCACGAAACTATCTCATACTCGATGACACTTTGTATCGTCGAGGTGTAGATTGCATTCTTTGTTGGTGCCTTATCCATGAAGAAGCAGAGCTCATTCTGAAAGACTACCACACTGGAGCATGTGGTGGTCATTTGTTTGGGTTGGAAACAACCCAAAATATTCTACATGTCGGTTACTTCTAGCCTACGTTAATCAAGGATTGGGTTGAGGTGGTCAAGAAGTGCCACCCGTGTCAGATCTTCTCTCGAAATATGCGGGCACATCCTGCTCCTATGTTTCTTGTCATTGTTGTTGGTCCTTTCACCAAGTGGGGGATTTATTTCAGTGCATGTCACCCAGACTTAGCCAGGGGGCATCCTTATATCATAGTAGCAGTATACTACTTCACGAAGTGGGTCGAGGCTATGCCAACGTTTAACAATGATGGATAAACAACGACTCTTTTCATTTTTAACCAGATAGTATCAAGGTTTGACATCCCGAAGGAGATTGTCATTGACAATGGTAGTCACTTCCAAAACAAAATGATGACCGAGTTAACATCAAAGATTGGGTTGAGGCAAGAGAATTCGTCACCTTATTACCCACAAGAGAATGGTTAGGTTGAAGCTGTGAATAAGTCCCTCAAGACTATTCTTCAGTGGATGATCAATTCTGCCAAGTCAAATTGGCATTCGAAGTTGTACTTGGCGTTATGGGCCTACCGAACGTCTATGAAGACTGCCACTAGTTTCTCACCTTTTCAACTCATATACGGGTTGGAAGCAGTCTTACCTATTGAGTGTCATATCCCCTCTCTAAAGTTGGCTGTGGAATTATTGTCAAACACTTCACAGCTTGAGGAACACCTACTATATATCGAGCAGCTCGATGAGCAACATCATGATGCAACCGCGACTAATGAGGCTCATAAGCAACGAGTCAAGTGTCATTACAATTGGTCCATTCATCCTCAGATTTTTTTTGAAGGTGATTTTGTCCTAGTCTATGATCAAGACAAAGATCCTCTAGGGGCAGGCAAGTTTAAACCCATGTGGATCAGACTGTTCATTGTGAAAGAGGTCTTGAAGAAGGGCACTTATCATCTTGTTGATTTTGAAGGAAATGCCTTCGCGGAGACTAGAAATGGGCTCTACCTCAAGAAGTATTACTCTTAGGTTGGTCACCTGGGTGACTTATTGTACATATGTATAGTTCTTATACAGTTTTTTGTCTTTTTGCTTTGTGGACGGGTAGTTATTTATGTCTTCTTTTTCACTATGGCAGATTTCAAGTGAATCAGAGGTGCATTTTGGGTTCGCGGATGATGCTAGCCAACACACTCGGAGGCTTGCTTCCACAACTTGGGTGATTTTCACACCTGGAGGCCAGTTACTATCTTCTAGAGGTATTTGTCTAGGTTCCGCCACAAATAATGTCGTCGAGTATAGTGCAGTGATAGAGTTTCTTTGTGATGCCTTGTCGCATAGAATTTCACACCTTCGGGTTTACCTAGATTCTCAACTGGTTGTGTCCCACTTAAATGGAGTTTACTATGTTTATGATCCTACTTTGAACCGACGTTTCCTTAGGGCACGTCTCTTAGAACGTTACTTTGATTACATTACATATATCCATGTTCCTAGGAGATTTATTCATATGACAGATACTCTAGCTAATCAAGTATTAGATTGGCATATTGCACACACATACACATGTACATACATTTGCAAAAATGTGATCCATAAGACAAATAAGATGTAAATAAATATATATATATATCAAAAGTGTTACGAGTACATAGGTGGGCGCAAACGCCTAAAAAATAAGGTTCAATATACATCGTTGGGCTTATGCCCTCAAAGAATACATGTACAAAGGTGCCCTCGACACATCTAAAGTCTATCCTATATAAGCTTGGGGCCTATTGGCGCTGCCATAATGAACAATGACGTTGGCCAAACGTCAGAAAAGTTGGACCCACATCCGTGGCACCCCCACTACATGAAGCTGCATGGAGGGCGGGAGATCCTCGATCTCAACCATGGGTATAGTGTGAGTGAGCGCAGTAAGGTTGCAATCCACTCGTCTCAAAACCCTCTCAGACTCTCGGGCTGGAGGTCCCCCTGCGGGTGCTGGTCCGCTGACTGCTGTTGGTCCCTCCTTTGGTTGAAGACATCATCGAGTCCTTGCAAATTCTGTTGGGCGTACTGGTCCCACATCTGTACACAACAGATACACGAAAGTCAGTATTCTATACACACATAAAAACAATATATTTAAAACCAATTAAAAATTAAGTAATATTAAAAAACATGTTACATATCTCTGCTCGCTCCTCTCCGGGAGGCATGGGCATGTTCGGATCTCTGGAAAAGTTGATTCTGGTGTAGGGGTAGTCCTCTATTGCCAGAATCTACCATGCCCACCAGTCAAAAAATGTGTCATCGAAGGCCTCTATGGTCCTCCCTCCCCCCTGTCTTGGCAACAATGCTGCCCATCTATACACTGCTGGGAAGGAGGCCACATGCCCCTGCACAGTCTCTCTAGGACTGAGGCTGGTACTCTCTCTCGAAGAATGAGCATAAAATAGTACCAAACCCAAAGTTTCTGTTGTTGCGTTGTCGACACTCTATTAATTGTGTCTTCATGCATGTTAGCATGGTCGTACTCCAGTCAAAGATATGGGCCTCCTGGCACTAAATAACACAGTGTATGTGTGCCCGAGAAGCTTGGTGAAGGGAAACGTATCCAATAATCTACCCAATAAGTAGCATGACAACACAAGTATTTTGACATAGGACAAACACCTGCAGTAAGTTACCACTCACACAACTAGATAAAAAATTAACACACCGATATTTTGACGTGGTAAACAGACCCAACCAACGGGACCACTTGGAGAAATTTATTAATGCAAAATAAAAAGATTACAAAGAGATTTTACAAGAGAGTTTCTCACAATCGATTATCAACAAATGACCCTCCATGCTCTTTAAATAGATATCATGGACCAATCATGCGTTAAGCTACATATCAATGTAGTCATTAAGATTTATGAGAATATGAACCATCAGATCACTCCATGTCGGGAACATATCGTGACCATCGAATTTCCTAACTACAAATGCATACTAATGCATACTAAAGAAATACACTAAGAAAAACAAATGGGGGTCATATTTGAAGAAGTGCATCTTCTTCTCCCCATTTGGAGTGTTGTTAGGTCATATTGTATGCAAGCAAGGATTGTTGGTAGATCCATCTAAAATTTCCATTATAGTCGATCTACCCCCTCCTACTTCAATCAAACAGCTGCACACTACACTGGGACATACTGGATATTACAGGAAATTCATTAAAGGCTATGACTAGATTACATCACCCATGGAGAATCTTTTGAAGAAAGACTGTCAGTTTAGTTGGACAGAAGAATGCCAGCCGAGCTTTGACACGCTGAAACAAAAAATGGTTACTGCGCCTATTCTAGTTTTTCCAAATTGGAGTAAGGAATTTCACGTGCATGTTGATGTATCTTCCATTGCATTGGGAGTTGTGTTAGCACAACCGGGAACATGAGACATCGACCACCCATTAGCCTTTGCTAGTAGGAAGCTATAAATAACAAAGATTAACTACACCGCTACTGAGAGAGAAGGGTTAGCCATGGTGTATGCGTTGTAGAAGTTCCACCACTACTTGTTGGGAGGACACTTTAAAATTTTTACCCATCACTCCGCGCTGAAATTCCTAGTCAACAAGCCAGTGTTGGGGGGGAGAATATGAAGATGGCTTCTGCTATTTCAAGAATATGATTTTGAGATCGTGGTTAAACCAGGAATAATGAACAAAGGTCCTGACCACTTGTTGAGATTGGAACATGGAGAAGAGCCCATTAATTTGGAGGATACACTGCCAGATGCACAACTATTATCCATTAGAAAGATTGATGACTACTTCGTAGAAATAGTCCAGTTCCTGTCAACAGGAGTGGCACCTAGTGAGTATACAATTCCCCAGAAGAAACAACTAGTAGTGCACGCTGCAGACTTTTTACTTATAGCTGGACAACTATACAAGATGGGACCTGATGATATATTAAGGAGGTGTGTTATGGAGGCAAAGCGACCGTTGATCCTCGTGGTAGCTCATGAAGGCATCATTAGAGGACACTACACAGGGAAAAAAACTGCGCAAAAGGTTCTTAGAGCTGGCCTTTGGTGGCCTACCTTACACAGAGATGCCAATGACTACTATAGAGCCTGTGATGTATGCCAAAGAGTTGGGAAATCSTCTAGAAGAGATGAAATGCCTCTAGCACCACAACTGAMCCTACAAGCATTTGAGAAATGGKCCATCGACTTCGTAAGACCTATAAACCCACCAGGAAAGTGAACAGGAGCAAGGTACATAATTACTGCGACAAAATACTTGACTAGATGGGCCGAAGCACGAGCAGTTAAGGACTATAGTGCAACTACAGCTGCATGCTTCATATTTGATGACATCATAACCAGGTTTGGATTCCCAAAGATCCTTATGAGTGATCAAGGCACACACTTCATCAATAAGACCGTCGAAGCCTTGACTGAGGAATTTGCAGTCCATCATTAGAAGAGCACACCTTACCATCCACAAGCAAATGGGACAGTTGAAGCATTCAACAAAATCTTGGAGACAACGCTGATGAAGATCTGCAGTGTCAATAGAGATGAGTGGGATTTAAAAGTACCGACAATACTTTGGGCTTATAGAACCACTTGCAAGAAGCTAACAATGAAGATCCCTTTCAAGTTGGTTTATGGTCTCGAAGCTGTTGTCCCAATGGAATATTTGGTACCAAGCATAAGAATTGTTGCCTTTACAGATATGGATGACACTGGCGTTGTTCAAGAGAGGCTCGCACAGTTGGTCGAACTAGAAGAAGACAGATTTATTGCAGGATCCCATCAACAGGTTCAGAAGGAATGAGAGAAGGCCTACCACGATAGACACATCAAGAAGAAGGCATTTAAACAAGGTGATCTAGTACTAGTATATGACAGTAAGTTCATGAACATATTGGCTCGGGCCATATGAGATCGCTTATGTTACAGAAGGAGGAGTTGCGCAGTTGAAGACTTTGACTGGATAATGGAAGGAAGGATTAGTGAACTAGAGCCAGTTGAAATTGTATTCTGACAACCAACTGCCTCAGAACTCTCAGTAAATGCATAAGGAAAAGGGTCTAGGTACCAGGTGCAGTTGAAACTGGGTACCAAACACAGAAAAAACAGTCTACATAAGGAAGGAAAGGAGGCATGGCACAAAAAGCAAAGGCTACACTGTGTAGTCTGAAGTCGAAGTAAAACAGAAGGATCAGATCTGAAGTGCCTCGGGACGAGTCACAGGTGAGTGTTGGGGACCTGTTGGCCCTTGGTTATGAAAGTACGCGAAGATGAAGGCAGAAAAGGAGAAATGCGAGCTGCGTGGAAGACACAAAGACTGTTACTGGGTCGAAGTGAGCAGAAGAGAAGAAAAGACAGAGAGAAGTAAAAGGAAGCAAGCCGTTGGATGAGGAGATCGAGGATGACAGATTAGAAAGGAAGAGGGATCGTGGACAATTCAGCAAGCAGAAAAAGACACCATTGGATGCTTTGGAGAATCGGGCGAGAAGGAAGGAAAGACAGGCTAGCGAAGCTCTGAAAATGTGAGTCAAGTTGACCTAGGGTTTTAGACACCTAGGGTTTTGACACCTAGGTTTCGGCCTAAGACTGTCGGTGAGTGATTGTAATGTATAAATAGAGGTATAAAGGACCAGGGATGGGTTGTTGGTATTGTTGTTCTAGTTTCTATTGACATGAGCGATTATTGTGTGTGAGAGAGAAGTGCTACGTGTAAGAGACTTATGGTATTGTAATATATCCAGCTAGGTGCAAAGATTAGTCCTGCAGCTGGGTGCATAGGAAGGGGAGAGAGAGAGAGAAGAAGAAAGAAGATCTACTAGCTGAGAGCGCATACAAGAATTGTATGCTTCATCTTAATATATTATAAAGCACAATTATATGGACATAGCCCTAGAGAGGGGTTGAACCACGTATATCTTGTGTTGTGTGTAATTGATGCTATGTTCTTTTCCCTTTGATATACTGTTATTGCATTACTGTGTTAGATCTGATAGATAGTTGTGCGGAGTAGAGTTAAGCTGGTAAGTGATATATAAATGTTGTATTGTTCCGATATTAGATCCACTTGATATTCCCCTTGGTTGTAGACATCTCTATCCTGCAACCCCCCCATAGCTACTTCGGGTGAGACTACATCTGCCTCACAGGTGTTGCCAAAATGGCCAGTAGTTAGGGCTTGTTGGTGCACTCTTGGAGTTGAACCCTGGGTCTACCCCTGTGCCAACAATTCCTCTTCGTTCCAAACTTGGGCCTAGAATATGACCCGAGGTTGAGAAAAAACGGCCCAAGAACTACACGTCTTCGCTCACAATCAAGACCACGTGTACAACTCTCAAATGGGTATCCAAATATGATTTCATATTCAGAAATGAAGAATTTGTCTTTTCAACTCATAATTCCACTTCGTCCCAAACTTGGGCCTAGAATATGACCCGAGGTTGAGAAAAAGAAGCCCAAGAACTACACGTCTTCGCTCGCAATCAAGACCACGTGTACAACTCTCAAATGGGTATCAAAATATGATTTCATATTCAAAAATGAATAATTTTGCTTTTCAACCCATAATTCCTCTTCGTTCCAAACTTGGGCCTAGAATATGACCCGAGGTTGAGAAAAAGTGGCCCAAGAACTACACGTCTTCGCTCGCAATCACGACCACGTGTACAACTCTCAAATGGGTATCACAATATGATTTCATATTCAGAAATGAAGAATTTTTCTTTTCAACCCATAATTCCACTTCGTTCCAAACTTGGGCTTAGAATATGACCCGAGGTTGAGAAAAAGTGGCCCAAGAACTACATNCAAATGGGTATCACAATATGATTTCATATTCAGAAATGAAGAATTTTTCTTTTCAAGCCATAATTCCACTTCGTTCCAAACTTGGGCTTAGAATATGACCCGAGGTTGAGAAAAAGTGGCGCAAGAACTACATGTCTTCACTCGCAATCAAGACCACATGTACAACTCTCAAATGGGTATCCAAATATGATTTCATATTTGGAAATGAAGAATTTTTCTTTTCAACCCATAATTCCTCTTCGTTCCAAACTTGGGCCTAGAATATGACATGAGGTTGAGAAAAAATACCCCAAGAACTACACGTCTTCGCTCGCAGTCAAGACCACATGTACAAATCTCAAATGGGTATCCAAATATTATTTCATATTCGGAAATGAAGAATTTTTCTTTTCAACCCATAATTCCACTTCGTCCCAAACTTGGGCCTAGAATATGACACGAGGTTGAGAAAAAGTGGCCCAAGAACTACACGTCTTCGCTTGCAATCAAGACCACGTTTACAACTCTCAAATGGGTATCCAAATATGATTTCATATTTGGAAATGAAGAATTTTGCTTTTCAACCCATAATTCCACTTCGTTCCAAACTTGGGCCTAGAATATGACTCGAGGTTGGGAAAAAGCGGCCCAAGAACTACACGTCTTTGCTCGCAATCAAGACCACGCGTACAACTCTCAAATGGGTATCCAAATATGATTTCATATTTGGAAATGAAAAATTTTGCTTTCCAACCCATAATTCCACTTCGTTCGAAACTTGGGCCTAGAATATGACTCGAAGTTGAGAAAAAGCAGCCCAAGAACTTCACGTCTTCGCTCTCAATCAAGACCAAGCGTACAACTCTCAAATGGGTATCCAAATATGATTTCATATTCGAAAATGAAGAATTTTTCTTTCCAACCCATAATTCCACTTCGTTCCAAACTTGGGCCTAGAATATGACCCGAAGTTGAGAAAAAGTGGCCCAAGAATTACACGTCTTCGCTCACAATCAAGACCACGCGTACAACTATTAAATGTGTATCCAAATATGATTTCATATTCGGAAATGAATAATTTTTCTTTCCAACCCATAATTCCACTTCGTTCCAAACTTGGGCCTAGAATATGACCTGAAGTTGAGAAAAAGCGGCCCAAGACCTACACGTCTTTGCTCGCAATCAAGACCACACATACAACTCTCAAATGGGTATCTAAATATGATTTCATATTCGGAAATGAAGAATTTTTCTTTCCAAACCATAATTCGACTTCGTTCCAAACTTGGGCCTAGAATATGACCCGAAGTTGAAAAAAAGCGGCCCAACAACTACACGTCTTCCCTTGCAATCAAGACCACACGTACAACTCTCAAATGGGTATCCAAATATGATTTAATATTCGGAAATGAAGAATTTTTCTTTCCAATCCATAATTCCACTTTGTTCCAAACTTGGGCCTAGAATATGACCCAAAGTTGAGAAAAAGAGGCCCAAGAACTACACGTCTTCGCTCGCAATGAAGACCATGTGTACAACTCTCAAATGGGTATCCAAATATGATTTCATATTCAGAAATGAATTTTTTTTCTTTCCAAACCATAATTACACTTCGATCCAAACTTGGGCCTAGAATATGACCCGAA
Source organism: Picea sitchensis (assembly GCA_010110895.2). Lineage (NCBI taxonomy): Eukaryota > Viridiplantae > Streptophyta > Pinopsida > Pinales > Pinaceae > Picea > Picea sitchensis. The sequence continues at coordinate 25,293 of SNQJ01S0012546.1, forward strand.
GTTGAGAAAAAGCGGCCCAACAACTACACATCTTCACTCGCAATCAAGACCACGCGTACAACTCTCAAATGGGTATCCAAATATGATTTCATATTCAGAAATGAAGAATTTTGCTTTCCAACCCATAATTCCACTTCGTTCCAAACTTGGGACTAGAATATGACCCGAAGTTGAGAAAAAGCACCCAAGAACTACACGTCTTTGCTTGCAGTCAAGACCACACGTACAACTCTCAAATCGATATCCAAATATGATTTCATATTCGGAAATGAAGACTTTTTCTTTCCAACCAATAATTCCACTTCGTTCCGAACTTGGGCCTAGAATATGACCCGAAGTTGAGAAAAAGCGGCCCAGGAACTACACGTCTTTGCTCGCAATCAAGACCACACATACAACTCTCAAATGGGTATCCAAATATGATTTCATATTCGGAAATCATAGTTCTCAATGTTAAAAGGCCTAGGGGGAAATGTTCACAGATTAACTGGTTCCCCTCTCCTCAAGAGGCTAGTCAAGAAGTAGATGTCTTAAGTTTTTGGAGTCAACGAATGTCCCTCTATCATGAATGCCTATGCATCCAGATGCCAATAATCAACTAGGGCGTTTAGTAGCCTGGGTTGTGCCCTCATAAAAGGACACTGGAAGAACTTCCATAGCCCACACTGTTTCAGTGCGGTGATGGCTGCAGGGACCTCTTCGACCATGACATATATATCCTCGTGTTCCCTCTCCCTCCAGTGGACATACATCCTGTTCCATGGCAAATAAAAGGGAGTTAACTCTTTCTTTTTAATTTTTTCCCAAGATTTTGAGGGTGTAAGCGGGCTATTTTGGCCTCAGTCGCGTATGTACACAGGCATAATGTTTTCTACCTGAGTAGATACGTAGGTTGTCCTTGGACAACACACGTACATGCAGGGACACTCTTTTTAGGAGAGCGTGCCCCCTCAAAAACAAAAATAAATGCATGAAAGAAGAATTGAATTGCAAGATGGATGCATTTGTACTTACTTGGTCCAAGTGGAAGTTCATTTTGTCCACTGAAGCTCCCGAAATCAACTTCTTTAGCAAAGGGTTTTTTTCTCCTTTTTGGTAATTTTCAAATTGCAATGGTGAAAATGAGATTTATAGTCCTTTTTAGCCTTTTTTGCCACTTTTTGACCCCCTTTATCGTTTGTCCTCGCTTGATGATCACTTGATTCCAATTCTGAGTTTCTTATTGGATGTTATGATACACTTTTATTTTGGTTTGGTAACCTTTTTCAGATGCGTCACTTTTGGCATCCTTTGGTAAAATTCATTTTTTCCAACTTTTTGCATATAAGTTAGGATTTCACCTCCACTTTTTGCATCTCATTGTCTTTTCCACTTTGCCATAGGATCGACCCCACTGAAGTGCAACACTGAACCTTCATTGTTTCTCTAGAAGTGTTGTCATTAGGTGGTAGAGCATACCTTTACATGGATGCCCTAGGTAGATGCTTGTTACATTTCGACGTCCATGTTGTCATTAATGACTATAGGCTCGAGAGTCCTTTTTAGTCATGTCATGATTACGAGATTGAGCCTCATTCATCTGATGCACCATCATTCTTGGCCTCACCCTCAGGACTCCCAAATGAGCAAGCTTTGTTGTCTTTCAAGCTTGATTTGCAATTCGAACGCAACATCTGACGAGACCGTATTTATGCTTTTCAATCTTGTCTGGATTAATTGAGAAAAGTAGCCCCCTGTAGTCTTCTTTAAGCCCTTTTCAAACACTCTAAACATGAAAATATTTCCGAGTGATCTTGTTTCCCTTCACACTCGCCAAAATCAAATTTGAAGACACGTTTGTCCGATGGTAGTTTACCCCTTTTTTGGTCTGGACGGTCAATTTCATGAATAAAGGTATGCTCTAGGAACTTCGGTTAGCTAGAAGAGTAATCTCAGGCGTAATTTTAACCCTTTTTCGGGCCTGAGGGACTAAATTTTTGAAAAAGGAACATTCTCCTTGGTTTTGGTTTATCACCTCTTTCGGGCCTCGGAGATTACTTACGAAAAAGGAACCCCCACAGAGTCCATAGTTAATCTCTTTTCATACTCCCTAAAATTGAAAAGATCGTCGAGTGACCTTGTTCCTACACACTCATTAAATTGGTCCAGAAGAACATCTACTGGCATGAGTTTAACCATTTTTCCAGCATGTAGATTATAGCGGAAAAATGTACGCCTCGGGAGATTCGTCTCGCCGGGAGAGTTCTCCTCAATAACTTTTATACTTTTTCGGGCTAAGGAGACTAAACTCAGAAAAATGAAGTGAGTCCATATTTAAGCTCTTTTTAGACTCCTTAAAATTGAAAAGATTGTCGAGTGATCTTGTCTTTTTCACACTCGTTAAAATGGTTTTGAATAGACGTCTTTTTGGTGCAAGTTTAACGCTTTTTAGAACCGACTCGACTATCTTCGAAAAAGGTACTCCATGGAGTCTTCTTTTACGTTTTTCTAGACTCTCTAAATGTGAAAAAACTACTGAGCTGACCTTCTCTGGGCTCGTTAAAATTACATTGAAGGTGGTTTCATTGTGTCTTGCTAATCACATTTGCATCTCCATGTGGCCTGATGTCGGCTCCATGTTGCTCTCGACTGAACCTTTGAAGCATTCCTTATACGCAATCCTTGTAGCACTTTGCCTCTACGACCTGACACCTTGACCCATGGAGGAATTTTCCCTGAGTGTCCTTTTCCTGCACATGTCTCCTTGCTTTGAGCATAAGTATGTTCCTTGCACTTGGAACTAGTATTCTTGCTTGCAACACTCGTTCCTCCTGTGTAATGTAGCATTTTTTTATTCTTTTTCAAGTTCTTTAAAAATTTGAAAAAGACAAAAAAATCAAATATCCCAAAAAGGGGGGACGAGAAATATGTTTTCTTTTTTTAGCAGCAGAAAGAGTCACCCTTGGACAAAGCACATCCTTCCATTTGTTCGTCAAGCATTGGGATATAGTATGACCTTAGGAAGATGTTCTCGCTATATAGAGCTATGTCCTCCTCCATTTGGTTACTCTTCCAAACACATGGAGAGTTCGCGTTGCCTCCTACACCGTGAACTTATGTCAATGTCATGTTGCCTGAGTCTGACCATCTTTCATGTTTTTGTCCAAGGGAAGTTTCACCCAGCCTAAGTCGGCCTTTCTGTAGTTTGTCTCTTGACCTCATGAGTCAGCCATCCCGAGAGTCCAGTCAAGTCCTGATTCAAAATCTACGAAGTTCTCTGCCTGATCATCGAGATTTTCATGTCTTTTCCCGATGAGCCATCGAAGACCTCAGGGTAGTGAAGTCATACACTCCCATTGTACTACTACCCGAGTTTTGAATATCTTGAAGTTGTTTCTCGAGATTTGAAGGCCTCATCTCCAGCCATCGGGCGTCATTAGCTTCTTGAAGATGATTACTCTACTTGTATATATTTGACTGATTTTGAGATGTAGATCCATTGTTTATTCAAAGCGGCTACACTTTATATAGTTATATGACATGGATTTGCAGTGTATTTTATTGGCAGCCATGATTTATTTCATCCCGAGCATGGGTATGCCTACCTCAGAGAGACAATTGTTGTTTTGCAGATGGCACCTCCCGAACTCTGGTCCCGGGCTCACTCGATCTCGTACATTGGTGAAGTTATTGTAATGTATTTTAGTCATCAGTTTCTCTTCTAACCTCACACATTAGGGGGCATCTGTTATAGCCCTAAATTTCTCTACACATGCATTCATGGCCTTGACCCTCTTACTTACATTGTTTGCCAAAGCACTGTTGAGAAACTCTTCTTAAAAACCATTTTTTTGAAGATGTATGTGCCCTGCACCATTACTGCCCACGTACATATGCCTGTTGCACCACTATATCCCGCGTACATACGCATGTTGCACCAATACAACCCGCGTATGCTTGCAAAAGTTGTAAAAAATAAAAAAGTTGCAAGGAATTCATTGAAATTGACAAGCTATTGGAGGTTTCCCAACTAATCTACCTATTATAGCCTGTCACCCAACCAAATAACCATCATTTTGGCATATTAAAGGAGGTGTTGGGGTCTCATTTCATACCTAACCATAAGAATAGTGAAACTCTGCCCGATTTCACTTCCCCTCCTTGCCCAAGATATTGTTGCCTTTTGTGAGAAATTGCCTCAACATTCCCTCATTAGCCCCTTCTCCCTCCATTTAACCCATTCCCTTCTATAGAAGAGATTATAAGGTTGAGAGAAGAAGTTCATACAAGGCGCACTTGGAGCATGGTGAAGAGGATCCCGGACCAGGTTCGTGGAACAGTGGATGAATTAGATTGTAAAGGTATAATCTTCGTGTTATGAATAAAAGAATTACATACTCCTGTCCCAAATGATGGTGTCTTGAATACTTTTATTGGTTTATGCTTGACATTCTAACATCTAACCCTAACTTATATATGGAATAACATGTTTGTCGTTCTATGTTTGTCAATCTTTGGATGCATTACAACCTTGGGAGGAGGCAAGCAGTCAGTGCAAATTCCAAGCACGAGGAGATCATCACCAGACGTGGGATTAGAGGTATAGTTACCCGATCTCTTCTCTTTGCTTTCTTTATATTAGTTTTGATATGTTTGGGGTAGTATTGAGAATTAATTAGCTTTTAGACGATTATTTTCTCTACCTACATTCTGAACCCTGATGTAGTTAAAGGGGGGTTATTTCTCGCTAGCAACTTCCTGGTTTGAGAGATGACCTTCCTACATTGCTTGGTAAATATCACCTTCCTTTATTGCTTGGTTTGAGAGATGAACTTCCTGTAGGTGGGAGTACCTCGAGTATCCTGTACAATATCCAAAGGAATAATAACACTGAGAGGCCTAGACTCATATACAACATGATGTTTCCATAAATAAGGTTTGCCCAAAATAACATCACAAACTTCAAGGAGGGAGACATCACAAAATACCTCATCTTTGAAGGGGTTGACGTCGTAGGATAAGTGACACTATTGGATGATTTGAAGATCGCTTCCTTGGCGGAGCCGTCCAATGGTGTATGGTTGTGGGTGCGATGTTGTTGGCAGGGCCAACCACTTGATGACCTCCGCTGATATGAGGTTATTTTGGCTACCACTATAAACAATGAAGTGCAATGGAGTACCCTTCACCCACATATGTGAATGGAAGAGGCGCTCGACTTCCTCTGGTTCATCAGGTTCACTGGGTTGGATCTTGGTGGTATCAACAGTGGAATTGGGTTCTACATCAATGATCTGTCTCCCTTTTTATGGTTCCGACTTAGAGTCAAAACCCACATCTGATTCAAAGGTTTTCACCTCATCCACCAATGACTACTTTGAGCGGAATTCAACGGTGTTATCCCAAGGCATCTTATGGAAATCACACCACTTCCCAGTGTCTTTCTTCATCTTCCCATCATCCTTCTCTGTTCAAGACTTAGACTGGTTGTCCTTGGGCTATTCATCCTTTCTATGCCCTTTGTTTTGCGGGTTGGGGCTGCCCTTTCTGTACTTCTGCGGGTTGGGTCTACCCTTTCTCTACTTCTGCTGTGAGGGGTTTCAAGACCCAAACTGTCGTGTCTTTTGTTTAAAATTCTACTCGATTTTGAAAACATATTGATAGGCCATGCCCAAGGACGAGATGTCCAGAAACTCCATTTTTGTCCAGATGTATATATGCAGACCCCCGCGGTACTTGAGCACCAGATGTCACTCATAGTCTTTGATTCCCAACTTGGTGCGCAGGGTATGGAAGACATTTGTGAACTCTAGCATTGTTTGGTCCCTTTCATGCCGCAATGTGGTCCATCTTGTATATAAGTCGTAATAACTTCCAACAGAGTAGTATTGTTCCTTAATAACATCGCTGAAAGAACCCTAGGTGGGTGTGACTGCAAATAATGGAGATTCCTCTGTTTCCTTTTTCTCACAAAAAGTCTCCCACCAATCTTTGATATGGGGGTTGACCTTAAGGAGCACAAATGTAATCTTTTCTCTATCTGAAAAGTTATGGAAAAAAAAATACCCTTCTAGCAGATTTAACCATTTGTCTATAACATATGCATCTATCTGACCTTCAAATATAGGATTATCAAATTTGATCTATACCTTGAAGGGGGTGGTGCCTCTGCTCGAGGAATATGTGTTGCATGTTGGAAGTCGTCGAAGGATTTGTGCAAAGTTATCCATCATGTTGTTCCTCTGTCACTCGAGGGCTTATTCAAGCAACATGTTGAAAGGATATCATGTCCCATCATCTTTCTTTTCTCTCACCATGGAAGGTTGCTTGGGCGTGCGAGAGCATTTGTCCTCAAGAGAAACAAACTCGAGACTCAACTCTATATACCCTGACCTCATCAGGGACATGCACTAAGAACAACAAGGAGAAGACCACTTTGATACCACTGATTTAGATTTTATTAATGAAACAGAATGAAATACAGATCTATAATACTAACACAGAGATACAAAGAACAATAAAAGAGACACAATAAAACTTGTCTTCTATTCAATAAAGAAATATTTTGAAACTATTAAAAATGTAGAATGAACAATCTTGCTCGAATGCTGGTAGCTAATATATGAGAAGAGATGTGGCGGCTAGGTACATTCGTCTGAGAAAATTACAATGAGGTCTCTAGGCCCTTTTAGCATCAAGAAGTGATGAGAAAACCCTAGACATCCAAAAACATAACCCTACGAGATGGAGCGCCAAAAGTCATGTGGGCCCCGATGGGGTAAGTTGGTACATCAACTTCGTGGGGTCGTAACTTTTGCATACGATCTTTGTTTTAGGCACACAATAGCCCATTGGAAAGGTCTATCCGAGGATTACACATATTTCTATCACATTCTAATTTAATTTATGATGTGACTATGGCAAGCCCAAAAAATGCTATTTAGGGCCTCAAAACGACCTTGGAAGTTTAGGACCCGAAAAAATAGAATTTTTTTTGTCAAGATGAGAATTGCATGTGAGCTAGGTTGAAAAGGTGGGTGGCCATCGATATCCACCTGGATCACTTGAAATTTCTTTACAGTAAGTCAAGGGTGTCAAATACTACCGAAAATGCACCAAAACCCGTGATTATTACAATGATTTGAGTTTTAACTACTCAACCTTGTCAAATTTCGATTCAACTATTTCAATGAGGACCCATAAACACAATGACTCAATTAAATCATGTGTGTCGGGTTCAACCAAGAATGCACCCGAAAACTACAATTTAATTCAACTTGATTTGATTTCACACTTACAAAAGAAACTATTGCAAGCAACAAATGATCTTCAAATTTGAATGTGTCATCTACTTTGACTCCCTGAATAAATTTGATTTGTCCATGATTGATATGATTTCATTGCGTGTAGATGCTCATTCATATGTGCTTGATTATGCTTGAATGACATGAATTTGTGCATGCTTGTATGTCCTTAACTTGTTGTGTACTCCATGTGTGTTGCATTAAATGATCAGTTAATGATGTTGAGACTAGACATAAATCACAAACCTCATGAAAAATTCACCATCACACACAACAACAATGTCCTTAGACCTGCTTATTCAATTTCAAAACAGGTTTAAAACAAATCCACAACCACAAAAAAGTCTTCTTATTATATTGGATACAATAGTTCTTTGCACTTAAAAGCATAACAAGTAACTCTCTTTACAATAAGAGTTTATCCTTTGTATTCCACCTTTACAAAATTTTGCCAAAGAAATCTTTATGGCTCCTTTCAAATTTAAGTTGGACTTCAAGTGCAACCTTTCAAGTTTAAGCTAGATTTCAAATACTACCACTGCCCATAATAAAAATACTATTGCCCAACTAGAATTTTCATTTCTATATTATGTGGGAAACTTATAATTTAAAGAATTGCATTTCAGGTATGGATTGTATGTCGCATTAAAATGATGAGAAAGTAACTAAATATACCTCCTTACACTTTGAATCGAAACTCTCATATACATAGATAACTTTGTTATTCCTCATACATGCTACAAACAATGACTGACATGAAATCATTTTGATAAAGGTTTGTGGGTGTAAAGACCAAGTTACCCAATCTGATACTCTGCATACATTCCTTTATATTTTTGTGGATATAATCCTATTATAATGCACATATTAAATCATCATTTCTTGCAAGCACAATACCATGTGTGGATTTGGTATACATAATAGATTTACACAACGAGAACTAGATGTACAATATATCTTTGATAAGGGAGAAACTTGTAGATATAGAAAAAAATTAGTCTTCTATTTTCATCGTTCATATGATTCATATGTAAATAGCAATAAATTATTGTTAAGCATATAGTAAAATCAATAAGAAAATAAGAGATCCGTGACCTTGTCTTTGCGACAATTTAATTGGTATAAACAACATCCCTTCTACATATTTGCCTCTTCAATGGCCTTCCATGGAACACTACCATGGATTCACGTTCAACTTAGCGCTTTCAAACCTCTCAAGCATGAACTTCAAATTGCAAATCCTCCATGAAAAACTATCATGGGGACATCAAGCCCTTAAGACTATAATTTCTTTGATACCAATTGAAAGAAATAGATCACACAATATCAGGATAAGAATTTTGGTGGAAAGGCTAAAACCATATTCTTTATTATTCTATTCATTTTAATGATACAAATATATAATACAATAATGAAACCACCTCAATTTCTCTCACATCGACACCTCATTGGGAGATAATGTAGGAGGAAGCAAAATAAGAATCTAGAAACACACTTAGGATAACGACTATATCCTAAGATGTGAAATATACAAAGGTGGTATACTAGGACTTCATGATTGTATACGAGTAAGAGGCTAACAACCAGGACCTGAAGGTTTTGTACTGCATGTTGGAGGAAGAAAATGAGGTGGAAACCTTCCAAGAAGGAGATACAAGAATAGATAATTGAGAAGGAGGATGAGTTTGCACGATGAGAGACCGCGAACCTGTAGATCAACCTCGAATGTTGGAAAGACAGGTACATCTATACAAATTTACATGAAATTTTCTTTGTTGAGTTTCCTTGTTTATTGTATGGGTGGATAAGGAGGTAAATAGAGATTAACTCTGGTTAGGGAGCCCAAGAATCATTGGTGTGGGGCCAAAATATGATCAATAGGCTCAAATATGTGGATAATAAGCATGCCATATCTATTGAGTTCTGGTTTGAGCATGTGAAAAAAGGGTATATTGTGGAGTTTTCTGTCAAGTGTGGTGAGTCCTTCAATAATGTTGAAAGGAAGTTTGCAGTCGGCCCTAGAAGGAGATTAATAGAAGAAATACCTCTATGGATAAATATTTGTTTGTAGAAAAGGTGTTAATGTGCATGGAATCCAATAGAATGGTCGAGTAAACCCCCCCACGCAGGGGGGGTGGAAAGAAGGGGGCAGAAGACAGAAATAATGGATCCAACAAAAATGATCTAGAAGAAGATGAGATTAGGTGAGAAGAGAATGGACCCAGAAGAGCAGAGGAGGAAAAGAGTTGAGAGATACATAAGAAGAGTCAAGCTAGGGAGGAAAGTTGAGCAGAGGAGTGGAGAAAATAAATAAAGGGGTGAAGAAAGAGTAGTCAAACCCAAGATTAAGAGAAAATAAACTGCACCAAAAGGGTGCGCGGGAGGTAGTTTTATGCCAGAGAGAAGCACAAAAGAAGAGAGGTCATTGAGGAGACACGACATTAGGAGTAAGGTATCAAGAGAGGATGCCAGAAGTAGTAGGAATAGGGTCAAAGAAAATGAATTCGGATACCCTTAGCTAATCAGATATGTGGTCACACCAGAGGAAGATGGAGCACAAAGCAGTAGCAAAAGATATCGATGAAGTCCTCCATGAAGAGGAAGAGGCCTTAGTAATTGTGAACAGACTTGTGTGACTAAAGGTAGGAAGCGCTTTGGGATCCCTCACTGAATATGAGGGGAGAGTATGAAGGAAAACCCTCTTTGAACCACGCCCCGTGCACATTTGTCATCAAGAAGAAGAAATCGAAGAACATGTTGAGGTAAGAGAAGTAGAATAAGTAGGACAAGATACAAGCGGAGGAGAAATTGAAGTCAACAATACTTCTCAAGGAGGAACGTCTATATCATCAACAACAAGTAGTGGTCCCTTAGGAAGACAAGGTGTTAGAACAAGCATGGCGAACCAAGACTCGACTCTGATGATTTTCATATTTCATGGGATGAGAAGAGATGATGCATAACAACATTGGTTTACGTGTGAATAGATATGTTCTATAAAGAGAGTCATAGACGAATCATCCAATATTGTGTAGCTAGAGACCACCTTCAGAGACAGATCTTTGACGTGGTACAAGAATTACAAGGCGATTGCATCAGTGGGACAAGCAAGATCCCCGATAGAGATAAAGAGAGATATACTTAGGGAATTTCAGAAGCATAAGTCAAAATTACAGTGCATCATTGAGATGAAAGTGATTGAGCAACAAGATAGAGAAATATTGTGGGACTATGACCAATGATTCAAAATATTGTTGGACAGACTAACGTTTCAGATCCAAGATGTCCAACATCAAGAATGGTTTATTGCAAAACTCCTACCCCATATTTGTGTTCCACTCATGGAGTAGAAAGTGACTACCAAGAAGGAGGTTGTGGAAATTGCGATGTGCCTAAAATCTATGACAGGAGGTGGTGAATTGTTAGTAGGGTTAGTGCAGGTACAATCTCAGCTCGCAAACCTCACCATGTAATTGTAAGATATAGTGAGAGCTAATATGGTGCATAGGAATGTGTGGTGTGTTAACGCTCTGTAAATTCCTAGAGGTTGTTAGGGAAGAAGAAATCTATGAGAGGTAACTTTATCCAACCACTTCAAAACTGGGATCTAGCCCTACCAGTTTCAGAGAGGGATCTCTCTGTATGATTTAACTATGTTCTATCTTTGAGATATTAGGCTAGTTATATAAAATAAGATTAACTGGTTTGTTATGTTTGTTGAGTTGGCAAAAGGGGCTTTACACATCCATTGGGCTATGGGGTCTGTGTTATAAATATAGAAATCTAAACCAAAAACAAAAGATTCTTTTTACAGGGAAAGATAATGCATTCGTTGGATTCTTTAGCAATAAAATGATGAATAGCAGAAAAGATGAGAATATCAATTAAAGTAAAGAAGCATTTAATAATTTATTTACTGTAATATCAGAAGATACACATTAAAATATTTCAAAGTCTGAAACAGGGTATACAAAGATAAATCTTGCAACGTGCGTTAGTTTTAAAAGATTCAGATCGGAAAACAATATGACAACTGAGCGAGAAAACATTCAACATAGAAAAGAAAACATCACCAATGAATAACACGCGAGAATCCTGTGAAAATGTCTCTTTGTATTAATGGAAGATCTCTTGATAAAAATTACAGTTTTGTAGCTTGCAGGGCGTAAAGATCAACCCTCAGTACTTCAAAGTGTGAAGTATTTATAATCAAATTACATACGATCCTGTCATTAAAGATCAAGACGTGGCTAATCTAAATTTAGCTAACTAACTTAACAAGATACAAAAATTTAGGAAACTGCTTGAAGATGTGTAGAAATTTCATGCTGATTTCTTGGGGTGAACTGTTGGTGAGGCCTCTACATGACCTCGTCTGACTGGATAGCTGACTAGGCTAGGACACCTCATTGACTACTCGATCAGATTGCAAAGCTCTTCCCATCGAAGGTGATTGGGAACGCTGACTTTGAGAAATCTTTGGTATACTTCATCCATCTCTGTGTACTTGGCAAATGTTGGCTTGGTGATGAAGATGTACTAGATCTCATGCTGAATGCTAATGTCTAACTGTAAAGCATCTAAGAATGCCTTTCCCGAGATACTGCCTTGTATTCCTGAGAATTTTGAGCTATCCTTAGCCACAGTGGCTAGTTTCTTTTTGTAATCGGCAAGTGTCATTAACTTTCCATTTAAAACTCTCATACTAGGAAGGCCTTTCTTATGCAGAGTTTCGTTCTTGCTGAAAAATATTTGCACTCCTGCGTCCATGGTTTGGACCTTTTCCTCCAGCTGTAGCATCAGACCTCTCTTGGTCAGGACCCTCTTGACCTCAAGGATGGTCTCTGTTCTATCTTCAATCTTCATCTCCTCTAGCTCCTCTCTGGTTTTGGAATTCAAAAATTTAATGATCTCAGCAGCTTCTGTGGACATCTCTCCCAGTTCTGCTCTTATCTTCTCAATAGCCTGCTGACTTCTTTGCACCAGATCATTTTTCTCGAACATGATTTGTATCATCAACCATATTTCATTCATGGACTTGGTGATATCCATCCAGACACTTTCTTTGACCTCAACCAACATTTTGCCTGCCACTGTTTGCTTCTGAGGCTGTTGCAATTCCTGTTTGAGCTGGTCTGATGTTTCTTTTTCCTTGGAGTAGCTGGTTTGGTAAGAAGACTTGAGCTCCTGAAGGTTCTCAATATCCTTTTTGAGTTTGCTAATCTCAGTCTCTTGCAAATTCATTTCTTCCGTGGATTTAGCCAGTTCAACAGTCTTCTCCAGGGCTGTCAGTGGAGTTTCCGAGGGAATTTCTGCTACAGACGCTATGTTTACTCTTGTGAGTGGAACTGCGGTCAATGGAATGAATTCCATGGGGTTTGACTACTCCTTCTCTTTCACTAGTTTTTCTAATTCCGCTTCCATTTCCTTCAACTGTGCATTCTGCTCCATGATGAGCTTGAGCATCTCATCTTTTTCCCCTTCTGTCTCCTCTATTTCCTTTGCCTGTGAATCTTCTGTTGGTGGCAATTTCAACGGTTTCCTTAGAGATGAAATATCGACATTTTTCTTCTTGAGCACCTCCTCGACTGCTTTCACATTCGAAGGATCATATCCGATCTTGAGGACCAGTTCCTCCAGCGTCTTAATCCTGTTATCCTTGGAAAAGGATGATATTTTTTCTAACTTCAGCTGTGTCTGGACGTTGTTCAAAGATACCTGTAACTTGGAGGCAGTAGTAGAAGCATTTGCCAATGTGGAGAAAACCATTTCTCTGGTTTGCGTGTGCAGATCCATTTGATCAGCTGGATGCACATCTTTAGTCCGAAATTCGAAAGTTTCCCTTTTGTAATCAGAGATTACTTTCGGGTCTTGCACCTGTGCTTGGAGAAACGCCATGTGCATTCTACCCTTCTCAGTGTCGAATGCAGACAACATTATGTGTTGTGCAGTTGATGTTTGCTTCCATAATTGAGCATATGTGTTGCTAGTCAGTGTCTGGTTTCTCTTTTTAATTAGATCATACTTCTAAAAAATACTCAATTTTGGTTCTGTTTTGCTCAGCTGGTTGACTGGTGGGGTATGTGTAGGATTTTTGGGCAACACTATAGTCACGATTTGTTTGCTGCTTGTACTAAGGAGCGACCGATCAACCTCCAGAGTTGTAGCGGATTGAATTCCCTTTTCACCAGCTTTGTCGAGTGCCTAACTGGTTTTTGGCCTCTTGGTATGTAGTCGGAACTCTTCAGACGATACTTCAGTGACAAAAGGTGAAATGTCTTGCCTGGGCCTTTTCTCCTTGGGAGCCTGTGGTGTAGTCATCTGTGAGACAGTGACCGAAAGGTCCCGCTGTTCTGTCTCAACCAGAGCGTTTGGCTCCCATTCTGTCTGGTTAGCGAACTTCTCTATTTCAGGCCTAGAAGTGTGGAAATATGGGATATTCTTATTCTTAAATCTCATCTCTGAAATTATTTTGCAAGGGTCATAGTGCCAAATGAAGCTAGCAAAAAAAATCATTTCCTTTAACAGTCTATCTGCTTCCTCCCCAACGCCTCGGCTATTGCAGATGAATGACCCAATATTCCCTTTGATTCTGAGCTGCTGCTTCTTCTTCACAGACAAAAAATGTATGTCATATGAATTGATCATTTGTCTTATGTATTCCAGGGCAAATATCCTCACGGGAAAATATTTGGGCAACTTGTATGGAGCCAATTCGCACCCATACACTCTGATCTCTTTGTGGTTTTGGTACAGGTACTAATCTCCCATTTTTGCAAGATCCGAGAGGTGTAGGATCCTTTTAATTTCCTCGTTTATTCTCAGCTCAGGTCTGCCACTGAGCATGCTCACCACAGGATGGTAGAACTGCTCGATAAATTGTTTGAAGCTAAATTCTATTGGGTTGTGTATGAGCAGCGAAGTCCACGCTGTCACCGCCTGTGGCCTTCCATCCTTGTCCATCTTCTGCATCGAAAAGGAGAATTTGTCTGCTTGAAAGAATAGGAACATGTAAGCCAATATTGAGGAATACCGGAACATGCCTTCTGTGGCAAAATTTTAAAATTGATCATGAGTGTTGTCCGCCAGGAAGGCGCTGTAGTCGAACTGAGTGGTGGGTTTCTCATCTGTGGAGAAAATGGACAGAAAACCCAATATGGGTTCGTCCACCCACTGATCTGAAAAATACCCAAGGAGGGCGTAGAGAGACAAGATGAATTGGTTTCCCTTCACTGAGAATAGGGATGAAGGATACGGGGGATTTGTAGTGGGGAGTTGAGCGGTCTGTGGGAGAAAAAGCTCGAAAATCTCAGCTCTTTGGGGGAAGGATAATTTCTGATACAGTTCTATGATAATTTCTAGATTGAACGACGAGACGGATTCGGCTCTGGGTATCTACATCATATGGTCAATGGTTTCAGGTGTAATGAGAAAAAGAATTTCTCCTGATGAAGAAACTATGGCTCTCTGGTCGGGAAGGTAATGGGCTTGGAACTTGAGGGCGAATTCGGGGAAATGATGAACCTGGGGGAAAAGATACAAAGGGAGGTTGGACTCCTAGAGCCCAATTTCGTCGCTCTGGTCAAGGAAAACCTCTTTGAGCCATGACTGCAAGTCTGCGAAGTCGAAGTTGCATCTGGTGTTTGCAATTAAATGGTTTTTGTCGGCCAGATGGATCCTCTAGAGGTCAACAGGAGGTGGGAGGAAAGGATTCTCCTCAGCTTCTGTCCTCTTTGATTTTGGCGCCATAGCTGTACAATACTTGCAAATCAAACAATCGTTAGTGGGGATGATGGTGGCTTGGGATGGTTGACTGAAATGGAGAGAACACAAGGAAAAATTTGCTCTGGTGCGACGGGAAAGGTATTTTATGGTGAGGCAATACAGTAAGCAATGGAAGAAAGAAGGGAAATGGTGGTTTTGAGTAAACGGATACCCATTGGGTGCGGGAGACAGGTCAATAGGTTAACGAATACGTTAACCAGTAATAAATGGTCAACGGGTGACAATGACTGAAGAATACGGCTGGGCGACGTGGCGGGAGCTGATTGGGGAGTAACCATGGTGAGAGGACTTGTAAAGGGAAAACAAAGAGAATGGACTGACAGAGTAATGAGACGTGACCTCTAGGGGAAAAATGTGGAAAAATGACATCATGGGGTGAGAGGGTATGTCAGACCATGGGAGGCGGTGGGATTCAGAACCAATGGACTACTTCCATGTATAGATAAGGGGCCCGCTATAAAACAATCCATTCTGGACCCCCCCCCCTCCGTTAAATATAGATCGATCGGGGGGGCCCAAAAAACACCATGGGTCGTTGATTTGTGTGCTCTCTTTTCAACCGTAGATCTATGCACGATATTTAAGCATCATTCCGGACCCCCCCCACCATTAAAAGAAGAATGGTCGGGGGGGTCCAGAATCCAATCTAGGCCATAGATCTAGGCGCTAACTCCTGAGCTGTTCAGATGTGTGCCTTTTTTACCTACGATTCCGGACCCCCCC
>SNQJ01S0012546.1:41133-93701 GCA_010110895.2 Picea sitchensis
GGGGGGGGGGGGTCCGGAAAGACTTGTCGACTGTTGATCTAGGTGCCTTCTTTCCAGCCATTCACTGGTGCATGGTCTTTATTCAATGAGCGCACAATCATGTTTGCTTGGAAACTTAGGATAAATGCATTTTGTGGGTCCGCCCAAGCTTTCCCTGTGTTTATCACCAAGGGGTTAGACATCAAACCTTTTAAACCTCAAAGATATGGTTCAACATTGATCATCATGCTTATTTTATTGAGATAAAGCAAACTACCCTATGCTCTAACCTAATCACCTATGACAATTAGCCTAGATTAAACTGTTGGGCTAAGAAATTACTCTATCCTGGGGTTATTTGACCAATATTAGGCAGTTTGGTTAGATTTATTCACTAACTAACCTAAATCACTTGGCTAAGATTAAACAGTTTAGCCAAGCTTATTCACTACTCCTATAAACATCAATTTAAAAGAACTTGGCCATGCTTGAAAGGTATGGACCAAGTCATTGTTATTGCATGGGGCTCTATTGGATTTCTTTTATGCCCTCTTTTATTCTTTTATTTTTCTTTTTCTCAAATTATTTGCAGAATGGAAAATCATTTGACAAACAAAAACACTAAAGAGATAATATTTCAGTCACCAGTTGATCCTATAAATTATAGGGTTATAATAGTGGCTCCACCTGGGGATGGTACTCTCCTTGTGAAGTGCCAAGAATCTTGATTTCTGATGTTCTAAAAAACTTTCTCCATAGTTGCCTTTGTTGCTTGATTAGTTTTATTTTATTTTTTGAAAATTAATGTTCAGTGGCTTAGGGCCTTCTCTGCGTGCTTCAACCATCTGATCAAAGTTATTTCACTCAAAAAGTTGTAAAAAAAATGAAAATGGTTTGTACAATGGAAAGTGTGACTGCGGGTCCCTACTAAGGAGGTGAATAATGCTTCAACATTCTGCCATTTACAAGTCCTCCTGGCAGATTTGTCCCATCGCTGTTGTTGAGAAAGAAGGCATTATTTCCTTTGAATGCTTGAATTATGAAAGGTCCTTTTCTTAGATTGTCAAATTTGTCGTGCTTCCCCTTATCTTCATTTCGGGCATCCGACCTCAGAACCAAGTCACCTAGCTCAAAGTCATCCTCTTTAGTTCTTTTGTCAAAGATCTTTTTAATGCTTTCTTGGACAACTTGAGTCTTGTTGTATACTTATTCTCTGGATTGCTGCAAGTGGATCATCTGGTTTATCCTTCTTTGGGAATCGTTCGGCTCGGCCTGCATCTCTTGCAACAATTTCATCACAGGAATTCCTAAGGAAGTGGAAAAGACTGCTTCAGTGCCATAAACCAGTTGATATGGTGACATACTGATTGACCTCTTGGTGGTCAGCCTGTCGGCCCATAATGCGAAAACCAACTTGTTATTCCATGACTTTTTGTTTTCTTGCAAAGTCTTCTTAATAATGTTCACTAGGGTCTTATTGGATGACTCCACCAACCCATTTCCCTGAGGGTAATAAGTTGTGGAATGACCCAAACCAATATGATACTCGTTGCAAAAGTCTATGAGCTTCTTAGATCAGAAAGCAGCTGCATTGTCAGTTATAATCTTTCTAGGACATCCAAAACGAGACAAGATATTATTTTCAAGAAATTTAATAATGACAGAATCATTAGCTTGCCTGCTTGGTACAACTTCGATCCATTTTGTGAAATAGTCTGTGGCAGTAAGAATCCACCTGTGCTAGCCCGAAGAGGAAGGATGTATTTTTCCGATAAAGTCTAATTCCCATTGCTGGAAAGGAGCTTCAACAGAGATTGGTTTTAGGGGCAAAGGAAGAAGCTTCTTTTTGCCCTCGAACACCTGGCATTTATGACACAAAGTCACTTTCTGATGCACATCAGCGAACGATGTAGGCCAATAGAACCTAGCTTTGAGAATTTTATTAGCTATGGTCTTCCAGCTTAGATGACCACCACAGTCTCCTGCAATACTTTGTCAGCTTCATCTTTTAATAGACAATTCAACAAAATACCTCCAGGATCCTTCCAATATAGATGGCCTTCTAAAATGCAAAATTTTAATGCTTTCAATTTTAAAAACCTAGCTTTAGTTTTGGTCAGACCAGGGGGAGCTTGTAATTTATGCAAAACAAATATCAGGTCTGTGTACCATGGAGAGTTTAGAAATGCCTCTTTCATGCTTGGAGTCGCCTGCTCTCCCTGTTCATCTACTACAACTAAGAAATTAATATCAAGAGCATGGAAATTGGATTCAACCATTAACTTTGCTAGACCTTGACCTTTAATCAATTTAGTAGGCTTAATCTCTATGTCATATTCCAAAATGACAGCAATCCATTTTCCTCTTCGGCTGTCTGGATTGTCCTGAGTTAAAATGTCTTTTACTACCGCGTTCAGAACATAAGCGATTGTGTGGGAATGGAGAATATATACTCTAAAATCCTTTATGGCTTTCACCAGGGAAAAAACTTGTTTCTCCATTATTTTATAATTCAAAGCAACATCTCTTAACGCTTTACTTGAAAAGGCTATGGGCTATTCATACCCTTCGTTGTTTTTCTGTAGTAGTATTGCTGCAATGGTATGTTCAGAAGCGAAAGAAAAAAGGGAAAAATCTTTGGTGAAATCAGGATTGATCAAGACTGGAGCCTGTGTGAGTGCACGTTTAACTTGTTCGAAAGACTGCTTAGATTCAATGTCCCATTTTATTTTTGTGTCCTTTTTTAAAATGTTTGTGATGTTCCTGAGAAGTTCGGCCAGGTTGGGTATGAATCTTCTCAAAAAGCTTATTTTTCCAATGAAAGACTGTAACTCTTTGATATTTCTTGGGTGTTCTAATTTCTTAATGGCCTCGATTCTGCTGGGGTCTATCTTAATTCCGTCCTTAGAGATTATGTGCCCCAACAATTTAACTTCCTCTAAACTGAAAARGATTTTCTTAGGATTCAGAGAAATCCCAAACTTCCTGCATTTCTCAAACACTCGTCTGAGATGTCTTAGGTGCTCGTCATCGGTTTGGGAGTAAACAGTTACGTCGTCCAGATAAATGACAATAAATTTGCCAAGTTCTTCCACAAAAGTGATGTCCATTGCCCTTTGGAAAGTGGCCCCAACGTTCATCAACCCAAAAGGCATTTTCACGTACATGAAGGTACCCCAAGGTGTTGTGAAAGCTGATTTCTCTTGGTCATCTGGGTGAACGAGAACCTGGTTATAGCCTGAGAAACCATCCAGTAAGGAGATTCGACTAGATCCAACTACCTTTTGTAATATGTGGTCCATTTTTGGCAATGGGTAGTTGTCTTTTAGAGAAACTTTGTTCAGGTTTCGAAAATCAATACAAAGCCTGATTTCCCCGCTTTTATTTTGGGTTGGAACCAGATTTGAAACCCATTTGGAAAATCATAAGGGAACAATGATTTTAGCATCATACATCTTTTTAATTTATTTTTCTATCAGGGGAAGTAACTTGGGATTGATTCTCCTAAGTTTTTGTCTGAAAGGTTTTTGAWYTTGTTTTATCGGGATCCTATGTTGTATGATGCTTATGTCATAAGATTTTAAATCTTCGTAACCCCAAGAAAACACATCCGCATATTCCTTGAAAACTTCAATATATTTGAGTTTCTGCTCAGGAGGTAAAGATTTAGAAAGTTTGACTATCCTGGGTTTCTCTTCTGTCCCTATGTTAACGTCTTCAACCTCTTTACCACTGGCTTCAATTTTTGGTTTTTTAGCTACATCATTAAAATCAAAAAGGTCTTCTAAAGGAACTAAACCCCTAGGTAAAACATTACTCTTTAAATGAAAAACATCAGATTCTATCTCATCTTCACCTAACTCTCCTGAATCTACTTTATTTACACTGCCATTTCCAAAATCAGATTTATTTACATTCTCATCCTCATTTTCTAAGTCTATGTTTGTACACTCGAAATCATTTTTACATTGTAGAAAATCTTCAATTTGATCATCGTTCCCAAATACTTTCCAGTATCTGATGTTGTCTGGGACAGTCGGTCTGCACTTCACCTCCACCATGTAAGGCCGAGTGGAACAAAAATGTATCTTGCATGTAGCTGCTGACGTAGCTAAACCATCTGCTAAAATATTCTGTCCCTTGGGCATCACCTGCAAATCGACTTCAGTGAAACATTTAAGGGCATCCAAAACAACATTCCTATAAGCTCTCAGATGGGGATGTTTTGCTGCATACTCACCTTTGATTTGTTTGATAATTAATTCAGAATCGCTTCTTACCATGATTTGTTTGGCACCAACTTTCTTTAGAAGTTTCAGACCGAGCATCAAAGCTTCATACTCGGAAATATTGTTAGTGCATTGAAAATTTAATTTGTAAGAATGGTTTTTCGAATACCTGGATTTGTGATTGTGCAACCAAACTCCTGCTCCAGCTCCTTCTTTGCTTACAGCTCCATCGAAGTCCATGCTTCAGAAATCTGTTGGAAATTCTTCACTTATCACATTTTTCTTTCTTTCTGCCTCAGTGATTTCTTGGCCTTCGTTCAGATCAAATGTATCTTCTTCCAGCTGAGCGATTTGTTCTCCTGTATCGCCGTCATTATATAGGATGAAGGAATCTAGGTCAGAATGTGTAGAGTACAGGGGATAGTTATGTGTCTTTTCTTGGCTGCTGACCATAAACTTCATCAACGTCTCTCTGTATAGTCTTTTCTATTGCCCAAATATTGGGATGGTGGCATATGACATATCCAACTACAAAGTACCTTTCAATTCCCCCCCCCAAGACCTGGACAACAACATACCATATTTCGGGGGAATGTCTGCGACCACAACATCCATAACCATGATTTTTGCTGGAATCTGAGCTAGAGTGATACATAAGTCCTTGATCAATCCGATACATCTGACTTTGCTGGAGTCAAAAGAGTGTAAGTCCTTATAAGGTCTGGTGACCTCAAGTCCCAGTTTTTCCATCACCGCTTTAGGCATCAGGTTGTGGGAAGTACCTGAATCTAACATAGCATTATGCAGAATCAGGTCGTGTATATTAAGGCTGATGTAAAAAGGAGAAACAACACCATTGTCGGTTTGACCATCAACTTCAGGGCCAAACAGGATTTCGGGTTGATCATCGATAAGATTTATAGTGTCCGAATGATTCGTCAATCCAACGGTTAAGGTCTTCGTTCCTATATCAGGTTCAATCCTCAGCACTTTGATCACCTATGATCGGTAAGCGTCTTTACTCATCAACTCAGAAAGGGGAATGGGAATTTTCACTTTGGCTAATTCCCCTTCGAGGCTGAAAGGTGTAGGTGCTCTGCTTTGGCTCAACAATTCTGATTTGTCCACCACAGTCTTCTAGCCATAAGTATTTGGTGGGTTGGTTGATGAAACCTCAGTCTGTGTTGATCTTTGTAAAATGGTAAGGTTTTTTCTTGCTGGAGCTTCAACATTACCTTTCTCAGGAGTCTTCTTGGCAGAAGGCTCAGGGGATTTCTTGGTTTCGACCACTTTCTTCGTTTCGGTTACCTTTTTTGGGGAATTTTCATCTGTCTTCTTACTCCACAAATTGTACTGCCTGTGTACCTCCATAATGGCATTTTCAAATGCCTGTTGTTCAGTCTCTTCAGCTTCTTCACTCACCTACATTTGAGAAAGAAGGAAAAGTTATTGCTCTTCTTGAGTGAGGAAAATAGCTTCGTTATCGTGAATGCCCATGAGGTTTATGTGCGTGTCCTCCAATTCTTCAATTACCTCTTCTCCTTCATCGACATAATTTTATTGTAAAGGTGGTCTGATCTGTTGATCAAGGCCCCTCTGTTCTCTTTGATCCCTGGGATCTCTCTGCCTGATTTGAGGAGGATATCTTCTGAAGTTAGGATTCTGAATTTGTGGAGTAGGTTGATTTTCTCTAGGAGGATATATTTCGGATACAGTAAGTCTCTCCATCATCCTTTCCATTGCTCTGGCTAAGGAATCAAATTTGGCATTAGAAGAAGATGTGGAAGGTTCCTCTTTAATCGTGACTCTCCTTTTGGTCCTCTGCCGTGCCCTTTTGGCCAATAGGTTGGCCTCCACACTTATTGCACTTTTCTGCATATCTTCCAGGGTGGTGGAGTTTCTTTCTCTTAATTGATAGGATATATTAGCGTCGAAACCGTGAGGGAATTTTATCAGTGCTAAACCCTGTGGGGGTTTAATATCGACTGGAATCACATTATACAGATTATTGAAGTGGGTGCAGTAGTCTTGAACCGTCTCACCTTGATTCCTTCTGATATTTTCATATTCTGACAATATTTGGAGAGGATTTTTCTTTACCTCCCATCTGTCTAGAAAAATTCTTTGAAACGCTGTAAGGTTGAGCACTGAGGCAACACATAATCCTTTGTACAATTTCTTAACGTCACTAGTCAAACTCTGCGCAAACAATCTCATTTGAACGTCAGCTTCATCTACTTCCTGTAGATCAAAATAGTCATTCATTTTATCGGCGTGTTGCTATGCATTCAAGGGTCCTGTTCCATCGAACTGTGGAAGTCTCGTTTGATAATACTGGAGCATAGCATGTAGAGGTGCGACCAACACAAAGGGAGTATATCTGTCTGCCATGATAGGTGGAGGAGGCGGGACAACAACCTGGATGATAAGTGGGGCAGTGACAGAAGACGAGGATGTGGAAGGGCTTGCTGGCAAAGAGTGAGCGGTTTGAGGCTTCGCAGTGGGAGATAGTATTTTAGGGGTCCGGGGTTGCAGGGTTTTTGGATCTAAGATGATTTCAGTCACAAAGCTATTAAATTTTTTTCTAAACAGGCTTTGTTCAAAAATAGTGTCAAAGTTGAGATCTTGAAGGGTAACAAGCTCCTCTGGAAGAGAAGGGGACTTGTGAAGGGGACTATGACTCCCTGAACTTTCTACGATGGTCTTCTTTCTGAGTAACTGTTCAAGATTATCAGTTGCTATTGCAGGTTCTGGGTTCGGGTGAGATCGAGTATAAGTTCTTTTAGGAGCCAAATTTCTTTTTTAACTTATATATATATATATATATATATTTGTTTTATGAGTCTGAAAATAATATGCACAAGCTTTTAACAACCTCTAAACATTATTTCTTTATCAGATTTATAATTTGTTCAAAAACTAAAATCTTCTTCTAAGAAAAAAAAGGATGTGGGTCGAAAGTTTGTTCAGTTCCCTAGTATGGTCGCCACTATGTTAACGCTCTGTAAATTCCCAGAGGTTGTTAGGGAAGAAGAAATCTATGAGAGGTAACTTTATCCAACCACTTCGAAACTGGAATCTAGCCCTACCAGTTTCAAAGAGGTATCTCTCTGTACGATTTAGCTATGTTCTATCTTTGAGATATTAGGCTAGTTATATAAAATAAGATTAACTAGTTTGTTATCTTTGTTAAGTTGGCTGAAGGGGCTTTACGCATCCATTGGGCTATGGGGTTTGTGTTATAAATATAGAAATCTAAACCAGAAACAAAAGATTCTTTTCACAAGGCAAGATAATGCTTTCGTTGGATTCGTTAGCAATAAAATGATGAATAGCAGAAAAGATGAGAATATCAATTAAAGTAAAGAAGCATTTAAAAATTTCTTTACTGTAATATCAGAAGATACACATTAAAATATTTCAAAGTCTGAAACAGGGTATACAAAGATAAATCCTGCAACGTCTGTTACTTTTAAAAGATTCAGATTAGAAAACAATATGACAACTGAGCAAGAAAACATTCAGCATAGAAAAGAAAACATCACCAATGAATAACACGTGAGAATCCTGTGAAAATGTCTCTTTGTATTAATGGAAGATCTCTTGATAAAAATTACAGTCTTGTAGCTTGCAGTGCGTAAAGATCAACCCTCAGTACTTCAAAGTGTGAAGTATTTATAATCAAATTACATATGATCATGTCATTAAAGATCAGGACGTGGCTAATCTAAATTTAGCTAACTAACTTAACAAGATACAAAAATTTAGGAAACTGCTTGATGATGTGTTGAAATTTCATGTTGATTTCTTGGGGTGAACTGTTGGTGAGGCCTCTACACGACCTTGTCTGACTGGATAGCTGACTAGGCTTAGACACCTCATCAAATACTCGATCAGATTGCAAATCTCTTCCCATCAAAGGTGACTGGGAACGCTGACTTTGAGCAATCTTCGGTATACTTCATCCATCTCTGTGTGCTTGGAAAATGTTGGCTTGGTGATGAAGATGTACCAGATCTCATGCTGAATCCTGATGTCTAACTGTAAAACATCTAAGAATGCCTTGCCCATGATATTGCCTTGTATTCCTGAGAATTTTGAGCTATCCTTAGCCACAGTGGCTAGTTTCTTTTTGCAATCGGCAAGTGTCATTAACTTGTCATTTATAACTCTCATACCAGGAAGGCCTTTCTTCTACAGAGTTTCGATCTTGTTGAAAAATATTTGCACTCCTGCGTCCATGGTATGGACCTTTTCCTCCAGCTGTAGCATCAGACCTCTCTTGGTCAGGACCCTCTTGACCTCAGGGATGGTCTCTGTCCTATCTTCAATCTTCAGCTCCTCTAGCTCCTCTCTGGTTTTGGAATTCAAAAATTTAATGATCTCATCAGCTTTTGTGGGCATCTCTCCCAGTTTTTCTCTTATCTTCTCAATAGCCTACTAACTTCTTTGCACCAACTCATTTTGCTCGAACATGATTTGTATCATGGATCATATTTCATTCATGGACTTAGTGATATCCATCCAGACACTTTCTTTGACCTCAACCAAGGTTTTGCCTTCCACTGTTTTCTTCTGAAGCTGTTGCAATTCATGTTTGAGCTGGTCTGATGTTTGTTTTTCCTTGGAGTAGCTGGTTTGGTAAGAATACTTGAGTTCTTGAAGGTTCTCAATCTCCTTTTTGAGTCTGCTAATCTCAGTCTCTTGCAAATTCATTTCTTCCATGGATTTAGCCAGTTCAACAGTCTTCTCCAGGGTTGTCAGTGGAGTTGCCGAGGGAATTTCTACTACAGATGCTGTGTTTACTCCTGTGAGTGGAACTGTTCTCAGTGGAATGACTTCCATGGGCTTTGACTGCTCCTTCTCTTTCACTAGTTTTTCCAATTCCACTTCCATTTCCTTCAACTGTGCTTTCTGCTCCATGATGAGCTTGAGCATCTCATCTTTTTCCCCTTCTGTCTCCGCTATTTCCTTTGCCTGTGAATCTTCTGTTGGTGGCTATTTCAACTATTTCCTTAGAGATGCAATATCAACATTTTTCTTCTTGAGCACCTCCTAGACTACTTTCACATTCAAAGGATCATATCCGATCTTGGGGACCAGTTCCTCCAACGTCTTAATCCTGTTATCCTTGGTAAAGGATGATATTTTTTCTAACTTCAGATGCGTTTGGACNACTTCCATTTCCTTCAACTGTGCTTTCTGCTCCATGATGAGCTTGAGCATCTCATCTTTTTCCCCTTCTGTCTCCGCTATTTCCTTTGCCTGTGAATCTTCTGTTGGTGGCTATTTCAACTATTTCCTTAGAGATGCAATATCGACATTTTTCTTCTTGAGCACCTCCTAGACTACTTTCACATTCAAAGGATCATATCCGATCTTGAGGACCAGTTCCTCCAACGTCTTAATCCTGTTATCCTTGGTAAAGGATGATATTTTTTCTAACTTCAGATGCGTTTGGACGTTGTTCAAAGATACCTGTAACTTGGAGGCAGTAGTAGAAGCATTTTCCAATGTGGAGAAAACCATTTCTCCGGTTTGCCTGTGCAGATCCATTTGATCAGCTAGATGCACATTTTTAGTCTAAAATTCGAAAGTTGCCCTTTTGTAATCAGAGATTACTTTCGAGTCTGGCACCTGTGCTTGTAGAAACGCCATGTGCATTCTACCCTTCTCAGTGTCAAATGTAGACAACAGTCTGTGTTGTGCAGTTGATGTTTGCTTCCAGAATTGAGCATACGTTGTTCTGGTCAGCGTCTGGTTTCTCTTTTTAATTAGATCATACTTCTAAAAAATACTCAATTTTGGTCCTGTTTTGCTCGGCTGGTTGACTGGTGGGGTGTGTGTAGGATTTTTGGGCAACACTGTAGTCACTATTTGTTTGCTGCTTGCACTAAGGAGTGACCGATCAACATCCAGAGTTGTAGCAGATTGAATTCCCTTTTCACCAGCCGTGTCAGGTGCCTGACTGGTTTTTGGCCTCTTGGTATGTAGTCATAACTCTTTGGACGATACTTCAGTGACAGAAGGTGAAATGTCTTGCCTGGGCCTTTTCTCCTTGGGAGCCTTTGGCGTAGTCGTCTATGAGACAGTGACCGAAAGGTCCTGCTATTCTGTCTCAACCAAAGTGTTTGGCTCCCATTCTATCTGGTTAGCAAACTTCTCTATTTCAGGCCTGGAAGTGTGGACATATGGGATATTCTTATTCTTAACTCTCATCTCTGAAATTATTTCGTAGGGGTCATAGTGCCAAATGAAGCTAGCAAAAAACTTCATTTACTTTAACAGTCTATTTTCTTCCTCCCCAGTGCCTCAGCTATTGCAGATGAATGACCAAATCTTCCCTTTGATTCTAAGCTGCTGCTTCTTCTTCAAAGACACAAAATGTATGTCATCTGAATTGATCATTTGTCTTATGTATTCTAGGGAAAATATCCTCACGGGAAAATATTTGGGCAACTTGTATGGAGCCAATTCGCACCCATACACTGTGATCTCCGTGTGGTCCTGGTACAGGTACCAATCTCTCATTTTTGCAAGATCCGAGATGTATAGGATCCTTTGAATTTCCTCGTTTATTCTCAACTCGGGTCTTCCACTAAGCATGCTCACCACGGGATGGTAGAACTGCTCGATAAATTGTTTGAAGCTAAATTCTGTAGAGTTGTGTCGGAGCAGCGAAGTCCACGCTGTCACCACCTGTGGCCTTCCATCCTTGTCCATCTTTTGCATCGAAAAGGAGAATTTGTCTACTTGAAAGAATAGGAACATGTAAGCCAGTATTGAGGAATACCAAAACATGCCTTCTGTGTTGAAATTTGAAAATTGATCATGAATGTTGTCCGCAAGGAAGGCACTGTAGTCGAATTGAGTGGTGGGTTTCTCATCTATAGAGAAAATGGACAGAAAACCCAATATGGGTTCATCCACCCACTGATCTGAAAAATACCTGAGGAGGGCGCAGAGCGACGAGATGACCTGGTTTCCCTTCACTGAGAACAGGGATGAAGGATACGGGGGATTTGTAGTGGGGAGTTGAGCGACCTGTGGGAGAAAAAGCTCAAAAATCTGAGCTCTTTGGGGGAAGGATAATTTCTGATACAGTTCTGTGATAATTTCCAGATTGAACGGCGAGACAGATTTGGCTCTGGGTATCTGCATCATCTGGTCAATGGTTTCAGGTGTAATGAGGAAAATAATTTCTCCTGATGAAGAAACTACGACTCTCTGGTCGGGAAGGTAATGGGCTTGGCACTTGAGGGCGAAATTCGGGGAAATTGTGAACCTGGGGGAAAAGATACAAAGGAAGGTTGGACTCCCAGAGCCCAATTTTATCGCTCTGGTCAAGGAAAACCTCTTTGAGCCAATACTGCAAGTCTGCAAAGTCGAACTCACATTTGGTGTCTGCAATTAAATGGTCTTTGTCTGCCAGATGGATCTTGTGCAGGTTGACAGGAGGCGGGAGGAAAGGATTGTCCTCGGATTCTATCCTCTTTGATTTTGGTGCCATCGCTGTACAATACCTGCAAATCAAACAATCGTTAGTGGGGATGATGGTGGCTTGGGACGGTTGACTGAAACAGAGATAAAACGGGGAAAAATTTGCTCTGGTGAGATGGGAAAGGTATTTTTTGGTGAGGTGATATAGTAAGCAATGGAAGAAAGAAGGGAAACGATGGTTTTGAGTAAACGGATACCCGTTGGGTGCTGGAGACAGGTCAACAGGTTAACATATACGTTAACCAGTAATAAATGACCAATGGGTCGTTTAGAGTGTGAGATGGCAGGTGACAATGACTGAATAATATGGTTGGGCGATGTGGCGGGAGCTGATTGGGGAGTAACCATGGTGAGAGGACTTGTAAAGGGCGAAGGAGGAGAATGGCCTAACAGAGTAATGAGACGTGACCTCTAGGGGAAAAACGTGGAAAAATGACGTCATGGGGTGACAGGGTATGTCAGACCATGGGAGGCAGTGGGATTCAGAACCAATGGACTACTGCCATGTATAGATAAGGGGCCCACCAGAAAACAATCCATTCTAGACCCCCCCCCCCTCCGTTAAAGATAGATCAGTCGGGTGGGTCCGAAAAACACCATGGGTCATTGGTTTACACGCTCTCTTTTCAACCGTAGATATGTGCACGATATTTAACCATCATTCCAACCCCCCCCATTATTAAAAGCAGAATGGTCGAGGGGGGTCCGGAATCCAATCTAGGCCGTAGATCTAGGCGTTGAATCCTGAGCCATTTAAATGTGTGCCTTTGTTTTCTGCGATTCTGGACCCCCCCCCCNTGGGGGGGGGGTCCGGAAAGACTTGTCGGCCGTTGATCTGGGCACCTTCTTTCCATCCATTCACTGGTGCGCGGTCTTTATTCAATGAGCGCACAATCATATTTTCTTGGAAACTTAGGATAAATGCATTTTGTGGGTTTGCCCAAGCTTTCCCTATCTTTATCACCAAGGGGTTAGACATCAAACCC
Organism: Picea sitchensis; assembly: GCA_010110895.2. Classification (NCBI taxonomy): domain Eukaryota; kingdom Viridiplantae; phylum Streptophyta; class Pinopsida; order Pinales; family Pinaceae; genus Picea; species Picea sitchensis. The sequence goes on from SNQJ01S0012546.1 coordinate 53,828, forward strand.
TTTAAACCTCAAAGATATGGTTCAACATTGATCATCATGCTTGTTTTATTGAGATAAAGCAAACTACCATATGCTCTAACCTAATCAATTAAACTGTTGGGCTAAGAAATTACTCTATCCTGGTGTTATCTAACCAAGATTAGGCAGTTTGGTCATATTTATTCACTAACTAACCTAAATCACTTGGCTAAGATTAAACAGTTTAGCCAAGCTTATTCACTACTCCTATCAACATCAATTTAAAAGAACTTGGTCATGCTTGAAAGGTATGGACCAAGTCATTGTTATTGCATGGGGCTCTATTGGATTTCTTTTATGCCCTCTTTTACTCTTTTCTTTTCTTTTCTTTTTCTTTTTCTCAAATTATTTGCAGAATGGAAAATCATTTGACAAACAAAAACACTAAAGAGATAATATTTCAGTCACCAGTTGATCCTATAAATTATAGGGTTATAGAATGGTGTATTATGTACCACATAGAAGGTCACCATAGGAATGGGTGCCCTACACCAGGGATCTACATGGCGACGGGTGAGTCGAATCCGTTTCCAAGCGAACCACAAACTGTGTGGTGTGAGATTTCCAGATAATGAGGCCATATACCTCCCCATTTCCCACCTCTACAGAAGTACCAAAAGACTATGCATACTCCATTTTGCGAGTTTTGAAAATTCATGGGACATGATGTGAACAATTATCGGTCACTACAGCTAATGCAGGAGCACATTGCAAATACATTCCAGGTTAAGGAAAAATAGAAGGGTGGAGACTGTAGGGACTTTGAAAAAAGAGGATACCAAGGAGGCCAGAGAGGAGGATATGGACGAGGAAGTGGAAGAGAATACATTGGTGGTGGAGGAAGACCACCTACCCTTTTTAAATATGGCCAAGTAGATCACTTGTCATGATTCTATACCAATCCATGCGCACTTTGTGGGTATTGCCACAACAATGAGCATGTCATGGAGGATTGCCCAGTCTTATTGGAAAAGTGGGAATAGAAGAAAGGGCACTGGATTATGGTTACTGCGGAGATGTGCGAAGGTCATAATACAAAAAAAGAAGTTGATGTACGGGTGGTAACCCAAGGAGGTATACATATGGGAGTCGACTTGGAACGAGGAAAAGGTTCAGGTTAGAATATTAGAAAAGCACCTCAAACACCTCCCAAATTCAATGTCTCACATAAAAAGCAAGTTCTACGTGACGTACATAGGGCCATGGAAGAGGACATAGCACATGAAGAGTTGCAGTGCATAGTGCAAAGGGAACTGGAAGAATCCCGAGCACGAGAAGAGTTTCAAAGCACTGCACATAGGGCGTTGGAATAAGCTCGCACGCGTGAAGAAGTACAACATGCAACACAACTGTAAGGTTATTTATATGCATAAATGCTTGACATTAAATCTATTAATCCAAGAGTTCGTAGACTTTGAGATGCAAGCATAGGAAATGTAGGATCAAAGCCTATTCTAACCTAAGTACTAAAGTTATCAATTCAAAAGGAAAAAATGCAATCAAACCACACATAAAATAAATTGAGACACCTTATATTTTATTCACAGATATGTAGAAAGATTGTAATGGTTCTTGCATACTATGTCAATATGTCTTATTTGTGCATAGATATGTCTCTAATGGAATCTCATGAAATCAATGAACACTTGATATTTCGATGTGTGAAGAAATAAAAAATACCTATTAACATAAATCAAATCTAGAACCAGCTATTGGTTCATTGGTTTGGGTCTCATTAATATATGTATGTTGCATTCTTTCACTTGGGAAACTAGGCATTCCTTCACTCCAAGAGATGAATAATTCAACAAGCCATGGAATTCCAATTCCTATGTTGAGAATGCTAAGATTGCTAGTTAACAAACAAAATCAAAACTCTATGTACACACATGTTCCTTGCGCTTGTAATGAAAGCATAAACGTGAGTAAAGACAAAGACAAATTGCATGAATAATTTAAAGGAAATGACAACAAAATTGTAAAATCGATTCCATGGAAACAATTAGAACTTCAAATCAAAATATTATGCATCTAGCTACTAACACGAATCTACAAAACATAAATGAAAACTAAATCTATAACAATGAAAAATAAGTAGGGTGTACCGGAGAGAGGTGATCCAGATTATTTTCGTCATGAAATGAGATTAGAGATATAATAAAGAAATGTACAGAGATATATCAGATATCCAATAATATTTCAAAAATATATCAGAGATGCAACCATAAACACTGAGCTACAATAATACACAATTTCTATTAATGAGTGAAATGTACAAAACTGTAGAAATACAGAGTGAAAGACTCGATAGAATGGTGGCAACTTATCTCTGAGAAGAGATGTGATGGATACTCGCATTTGATAGAAGATGATTACAATGAGTTTCTAAAGGCCTTTTTAACATAAAGAAAATCCAAAACCCTAACCCCGGAAAATGAAAATCCAACAGTTTTGTGGACCTCGTTTTGGGTAGTTTGGTGTATCAACTTCCTGGGGGTGTAACTTTGGCATACGATCTCCGTTTGGGGAACACGATAGCTTGTTGGAAAGGTATCATCGAGGATATTCATTTTGGGGCTCAATCAAAGCCTTTGTCCACCATTAAGGTGACTGATCTCAAAAAAAATTCAATTAGGCCCTCAAAATGGCCCCAGAAGTTTAGGAACCGAAAATCTTCTAAAAATAGTAAGTTGCCAGAAGATTGTTTTGTGCCAGTTGGAATAGGTGGGTGGCCACTGATATCCACCTAGATCAATACTCCCTCCTTATAAATCAATGGTATCCATTGTTTTTAGTGCTCGAGGGAGAGGGGAAAGTGATTGTTGAATCTGAATCTTGGTGAGTTGCTTGCCTTGTTGGAGACGTTGCACTGGTTAGTTTGTGGAAAGCTGTCACAAACCTATTGTTGGCAGGGTTGAATCTGTTCAACCAGTCTAGCTACATGAGATGACTATGTGCCGAAGGAATTTTTGTGCTTTTCTACAATCTTGTCGACCTACTTCTATTGGATAGAAGATGCTTGGACAAAGGTTGTAGTGGTTGCAATGTGCTTATGTTCACCCTTTGAACAGATTGTGAAGAAGATGAATTTTGTAGTATGGGATACTACCTTGCGACACTGTTTAGGTGGAACAATAGTTGGAACTACCTCTGGTATCCTGTAGAGATGACCCCCAAGGGTAATAATGACACTACGAGGTTGAGACTCATAGATAACATGGCGTTTCCACATATATCGCTGGCCCAAGAGAACATCACAGACATCCAGTGGGGAAACATCACAAAATACCTCATCCTTGAAGGGATTTATGTCATATGGGAGGCTTGCCAAGTTTTTCTCCCAAGTCATCTCAAAAAAGTTAAGTGGTGACCAACACTTCTCTTTATTAAACAATCTCTTTGTCTTATTGGATAGTGTTGCCTTGTGCGGACATTCTCTCTTCCTTGTTGTTGGCTTTTCCTTCTACCTTTGCATGTTACTTCATGCCACTTGTGCCAATGATTGTTGGAAACCCCAAAATTTGTTTTGTTGTTGTGTGTGAGTGGCTTTCCAAGACTAGATCCAAGTTGTCTAAAAAAATTTAAGTGGTGACCAACCCTTCTCTTTATTCAAAAATCTCCTTGTCTTCTTGGCGAGTGATCCCTTATGTGGTCATTCCCGCTTCCTTGCCTTGGGTTCTTCCTTCTTCATCTAGTCATTACTTCGTGCCACTCATTCCAATGAATGTTGGAAACCCCAACATTATTTTTGTTGCTATGCGTGGCCAACTTGCCAACTTTGGCTGCCAAGCCATCTCAAAAGACTTAAGTGGTGACCAACACTTCTCTTTATTTGATAATCTCCTTTTCTTCTAGGTGAGTGCTCCCTTGTGTGGTAAATCTTGTTGATGATTGCATCTATGTGAGACCTTCTCCAGCTTACAAACCTGTGAGATGTGAATCATTGTAGCTATGTGAGTCTTTCTCTAGCTTGCAAACCTGAGAGAAATTCCCTACGAAGGGTACGTGGTTCCCACCTGAGATAGAGTTGGAATGTAGAGATGAACTCCCCTATTCAGAGAGTTGAGAAGAACTCCAGATGATTATCTAGTGGGAAGGGCGATCCATTGAGTTAGACGTGCCTGTGGCTGAGCAGAAGGTGAACGTGTGAAATTGCAAAGTGTTGGGTGCATCTTCATGTGAACAAAAATGATGATGATCCATTAACCTCCTTAGAGAAGCAGAGTTGACGAGAAACTCCAAATGATTCTCATGTGTGAGGCAGTGGAAAAGAAGATCTGTAGAGTGGATGTGTCTGTGGACGAGCACAGGTGAACATGTGAAGATTCGGTTCTTCTGTGTAATGCAGTGAGCTAGAGATATAGATCCCTATGGATGAGCACTAGTGGGTGTATCAGATCCCTTGCTATATTGTTCAAGAGTCATACATGCCTGTAACCCTTATTGTAATGTAAAGGGTATAGGTCGGACCCACCTTAATATAACTAGTAATTAATGTAAAAATAATTAATTTGGTTAATATTAATTATATTATAAGCTAGTGAGGTTGGCCCTGTTGTGCCAATAAACACTTTTGTTGAAAGGTTCAGTATAAGTGAAGGTGGATTCCCCATTGTGGAAATATATCCTTCACACAAGTTTGGAAATTTCAGCAAGTACATCCTCTTGGGAAAAGTGCACACCTCTCTTGGGCGCTAGTCTTCTAGGGTTTGAGCACCCTCTTGTGTGCTAAGTCTTATTGGTGGTGAATGTATTTCTCTTGAATAATATAGAAAAGGCTTTGGATGGGTTTTCTTCCCTTGTTGAGAAGGGTTTCCCAGGATACTTCTTGTGTTCTTGTGCATGGTGTTTCTTCTTGTGATCTTGGTTGCTGCAACATTCTTGTTTATGGTTAAGACAAATGAAAATTGAAATGAACTACATTATTAACCTATCTTATTGAAAAATCAACATGGTATCAGAGCATAGGTCTTGAAAGAACCCATTGCACAAGCATCTACCAAGTCTCCTCTCACTTTTGCAGAACCGTACGACCCTCGTAGGGTTTCCAGAAAAATCTATAAGGCCCCCCTTTCTTTGGTGATCCAATCCTTAATACTTGGACACTAAGGCTATTTTTGGCATGAGAGAGTACGACCTTCTCCAACGGACCTCCAGAGAATCTCAAAGTGAATTTCCAAGCACTTTGAAATTTTGGCCCTAGGGTTTCTAGGGTTTCGCAATTTTCTACAGATTTTTGTTTTTAGGGTTTCTCCAGCTCATTGAAGAAGCCTTCAATATTATCTGTGTTCTTATGACTTTCAAGGCTTATTGTTGGCAGTCATAAGCCCAAAAAAACCTAAGGTTTCTATCCTATCCTAGCCATTTTCTATCCCAATTAACAAGGGTTTGTGAAGAACCTAAAATATGGTGAACACATCTATTGATGAATGGAAGGAAGATGATGACAAGACAAGGAAGCTAATCATCTACACAAACTCTTACATTGAAGGGCTATATTTAAAGTATCAAGATGAAAAAAGGTGACACTGTGACAATCTTCTTCATGAAGATCTCAGAGGAGAGAGATCAACCAGGCACCATTGGAGAAATCATATTAACACGCTCAGGTATACACTTGTATATCTATTATTTGCATCATTGTCATGAGGGTAATTGTAGGAGGAAGGAACCTTTTTCTGAAGTCATGGATCCATAGGGATCTCAATGCATTTACAGGAACAACACACTAGAAGTGAAGACTCCAGGTTTGATTATTGTAATTTTCATTCTTCTAACCTATATTTCTAAAGGTTGCTACATTACAAGTAGGTGTTGTAGCTGTGACAACAATCCTTAAATTGTTTTGATTCTAGAGATGTACTCATTATTCCCCTTTAGGAGATATTCTTGTTTTTTTTCCTCTTGTTTTCTTGTTCGAGTCAGGTTAAGAACAAAGGAAGATGCTTATCCTTCAGAGGGAGTCAAAACTATTTGAGAAAGAGGAAGAATAGAACCATCCTTGAGAAATTCAATGCAATAATGCATGATCATAATCTTTCTATTATTCCATGGGCATAAGCATCCATGACACAATATATGTTCAGAACAAGAAGCTTCACCAGACTTTGAAAAACATAACTCCCGAAGAAGTCTTCACCAGAATAAAGCCTGATATTGAACACTTTAGGTTATTTGGATACCTAAGGTATTTTCATGTACCCAAAGAGAAGAAGTCCAAGTTAGATCCTTTAGAAAGAAAGGATACAGTGAATCTTCAAAGAAATTCTAGATCAACATCCCTGGTCAGAGACAGATTGAGACAAGCAGAGACATTGTCCTTGAAGAAGAGATAGTCTTTCAAAATCCAGAGAATCTCATATGGAGATTGACAATAAGACAATACTTTCTCCCCCTTCAACAATTCATAGGGAGACAAACATTATTCTAGTTGATCTAATTGCTCCAGTTGATATGTTCAGAGATATTGAAGTAGGGAATAAAAGGCCTACCTAGACTCACTCTGCAAGAGGCAGAGAAACATACAAGCCTCTCAAGGCACATCCCGAGAAAGAAAAAGAGATTTTCAAGCTATCCTTCAGTCATGAGCCAGTTCATTGATGTTGAGCCTCCTTGTCTTGGAGAAGCAACAAGAGAACATGTATGGAAAGATGCCATAACAAAAGAATACCAATATATCTTAAAAAATGATGTATGAAGATATTATTCAGGGACCAGAAGAGAAGTATGTAGTAACTTCGAAGTGGATCTATAAGATCAAGCATGCAGCTGATGGAAGTGTCAAGAAATACAAAACAAGATCTATAGCCAGAGGTTTCTCACAAACAAAGGGAGTTGTCTATGATGAGACACTTGATCTAGTAAACCTGATATACTTCCATCTGTACTACCATCCATGAATTGGAAACTATATCAGATAGATAGATTCTTGATGAGTTTGGATTTCAACAAGAGTGTTGTTGATCCAAACCTATATTATTACAGTGTTGGTGACGAGAGCCTGATTTTGATGACTTATTCAGAAAGTCGTGTTGTTGGTTACAAGTAATCCTTGACTCCTGAATTCGAGATGAAGAATCTGAGTATGATGCACTACTTCTTGGGATAAGAAGGATGATGGAGGATCGATGAGATTTTCCTGAGTCAAGGAAAATATACAGCGAAAATATTAAAGAATTTCAGTATGATAGAATGAAAAATCCATCGTGATGGATTTAAAGAAGAAGATTGACGATGTTTCAGACGAGACCAATCCACAACTGATTGGATCATTGATGTATCTGTTTAACACCATAATTGATTCATGCCATGCAATGAATGTGCTTAGTCATTTTATGAGTAATCCAAGACAGACTCACTAGAAAACAACAAAACATGTATTCAAGTATATACGAGGCACAATTAGATATGGCATGATATATGCCTCTAGTGTGAACTTGAGTTTGCAAGATATGTTGATTTAGATTGAGAAGAAAGTACAGTAGACTAGAAGAGCACATTCGGTTGATGTTCTACGGTGAAGTTTTCCTTGGTTTCCTAATGCAACAGGAAACAAAACTCTGTGGCCTTAAGTACCACAGAGGCAAAGTATATAGCATTGAGTGTTCAATGCAATGTGGCTTCACAAAGCTTCTGACAGATTTACTTGACCATGAGATGGATCCTACGATGATAGCCAAGAGCCATGTGTAAAGCTCCTTGAGAACCCAGTATTTCCTTATGGATCGAAACACGATGAGATGAAATATCCTTATATCAGAGATATGATGCAGAGGAAAATTGTACACATACAATACTTTCCTACACATGAGCAAATTGCAGACATATTCACCAAACTAACTTGGTGAAGAATGGATCCCTAGTTGAGAGGGAGTGTTGATGACTCCAGCCAAGACAAAATTCAAAGTACATCCATATGAGACTTGGAATGATGAAGAATGCCTCCCTAGCTGAGAGGGAGTGTTGATGATTGCAACTATGTGAGACATTCTCCAACTTACAAACCTTTGAGATGTGGATCATTGCAGCTATTTGAGTCTTTCTCCATATTACAAACCTGAGAGAAAGCCCCTAAGAAGGGTATGTGGTTCCTACCTGAGACAGATCTGGAACGTAGAGATGACCTCCTCCATTCAGAGAGTTGAGAATAACTCCAGATGATTATCCAGTGGGAAATGCAACCTTTTGAGTTAGACATACCTGTGGCTGAGCACAAGGTGACCATGTGAAATCCCAAAGTGTTGGGTGCATCGTCATGTGAAAAAAAATGAAGATGATGTATTAGCCTCCTCTAAGCAGCAAAGTTGACAAGAAACTCCAGATGATTCTTCTGTGTGAGGCAGTGGGAAAGAATATCTGTAGAGTGGACATGCTTGTGGACGAGCACAGGTGAACGTGTGAAGATCTGGTTCTTTTGTGTAATGCAGTGAGCTAGAGATATGGAAATCCCTATGGATGTGCCCCTAGTGGATGAGCACTAGTAGGTGTATCCAATCCCTTGCTATACTGTTCAAGAGTCAGACCTGCTTGTAACCCTAATTATAATGTAAAGGGTACAAGTAGGCCCCACCTTAATGTAACTAGTAATTAATGTAAACAAATTAATTTGGTTAATATTAATTATATTATAAGCTAGTGAGGTCGGCCTTGTTGTTCCAATAGAAAATTTTGTTGACAGGTTCAATATAAGTAAAGGTAGATTCCCCATTGTGGAAATATATCCTTCACACAAGTTTGGAAATTTCAGCAAGTACATCCTCTTGGGAAAAGTGCGCACCTCTCTTGGGCGCTAGTCTTCTAGGGTTTGAGAACCCTCTTGTGTGCTAAGTCTTATTGGTGGTGAATGTCTTTCTCTTGAAGAATATAACAAAGGATTTGGCTGGGTTTTCTTCCCTTGTTGAGAAGGGTTTCCCAAGACACTTCTTGTGTTCTTGTGCATGGTGTTTCTTCTTGTGATCTTGGTTGCTACAACATTCTTGTTTATGGTTAAGACAAATGCAAATTGAAATGAACTACATGCTTAACCTATCTTATTTAAAAATCAACAAATCCATCCTCCTTGTTCTTGGATTTCCCTTCTTCCCTTGGCCATTTCTTCATGCCACTTGTGCCAATGAATGTTGTAAACCCAAAAATTTGTTTGGTTGTTTTGCGTGGGCGACATGCCAAGATTGGCTCCCAAGTCATCTCAAAAGAGATAAGTGGAGACCAATGCTTCTCTTAATTCAAAAATCTCATCGTCTTCTGGGTGAGCAGTCCCTTTTGTGGTCATTCTCTCTTCCTTGCCGCTAGATTTTCCTTGTTCCTTTGGTCGTTACTTCATGCCATTCATGCCAATGTGTTAGAAACCCTAAAATTCAATTGGTTGTGCAAATTTCTCCGTGTGACTCTTTCATAGAAATACAAATAGGTCATAGCACCACTTCCTGCTACCTAAAATACTTGCACAATCCAACCCCTGAAGCATCCATGGATTCGCCTCATGTAGCGCCTTTTCCTCACTTACCACAACCTCAATCTAGCTCTACAATGCCTTAGACATGTGTGAAGTTGTCTAGGTCCTCGATGTAGACATTGTGAGACTCGGTGAACATCAAAGTAGTTCATAGCAATGTCTTAGAACTTAGAATCAAACTTGGAATCGATCGAAAGTCAACTCGAACTTGGACTCAGATCAATCTAATTTCAAGGACTCGGTTTACTAGAAAATACATAAAATATTTAAATTTTAATGAAAAAACTATATTTTAAATATTTCAAAACATTAGAGACAAAATATGCAAAGTTTTCTCATGTATATACTATCTAAGGGTGAATATATCAAAATGGAACCAAATGAAATACATATCAACAACAAAATGCATAATTGATGTGGCTCTAAATAGCCTCGATAGTCCAAAAAACATGCTACAAGCTACTAGCCTACTACATAGTACATAGTACAAATCATTTATCAACATGAGGAATCATTAAACTCATCACCACTGCTAGAAATTGGATCCTCAGTATTTGCTACGAAATCATCCTCCGACTTAGAGTCTTCAGACTCCTTGGACTCATTAGGGACATTTGTAACTGTAGTAGCAGTACTGGAAGAAGCACGAACTGACCGAGTTGCATGGATAGTGCTTTCATGTTCCTTTCCTGGTTCTATGTTGTCGCTTACTCCAACTCCTCTTAGAGGATTTGAATCCAAACCAATCGCCCCTAACTCCAAGTCATCAATATCAAAATCAGGCTCAAACTTTGTTGGGTGAGACTCTACCCATTTTGAGGTTGGATCAATATCATCCAACATAATGGGATATGTATCAGGTCTTCTATTCAACAATTGGTTGCACCTTAGTCGGAGGTTGTACTACACGAAGACAAGATTATTTAACTGTTTTTGTTCCAAACAATTTCTCTTATTTATGTGAATCCACTCAAAGACAGACTAATTGCACTCACACCTAGAAGTACTACAAGTTTGGCCCATGACTTGAACTAGAAATTTTTTCATTTGAGTACATTGGCTACCAAATGACTCCCACCAATGTGTTGTAAATACAAAGTTAGTTCAACACATTAGATTGTGACTTTGGACAAAAAATCAAGTATTTAAAGTTTAAACAACTAAACTTAAAAAAACTTTGGAATTGCTTACTTGGTTGGTCCACATATCTTGCAATCTTTGCTAGGTTTTTGCCAAAGGTACCTGTGGCTCTAGTGAAAGCACTGATATGTCGATGTACTTCCAGCTTCTTTGTCTCATCAATGACCATGCACTCCAAGCACTCATACACTCATTATTTGACCTCCCCAGTTTGAACTTCATCTAACCAAGCTCTGTAATGATACCTTAGATTCGAAAAATACCCAATCGCATCTATAGGGCGATGGAGTTGATCGTTCCATTTGTTATCAATGATCTCCCAGATAGGTCTATACTTTTCTATTCTATCCTTGTAGGTTGTCCTTATCTACTCCTTTTCTCGGTCCATAGTCTCATAGATGTAACCCATGGCCTATTTTTCTCCATCCACCAATTGCAACACCTTAACAAGGGGTTCGCCAATTTTCACAATCTTTGCTACTTTTTTCCAATAAGTGTTCTCAAAAACTTTTTTTTTGATGTCTTTTCCATCTTGTTTGGAAGCCCATTGAAATCCATTCCATTCATAACTTGAAAACATTTTTTTCAAGTTCTATGCTTGGGAAAGGAGAGAGTGCAACATGAGGAAGTGAGTTGCCAATCTTGTGATGGAAGGCCTAACAAGGTCCTTGACCCTGATATTTTTCCTTATTAGGTTCCGTACCCATGAGTGCTTGTAGATGCATTTTATGATGCACTTGGCAGGATATATAGTGTTCTTGATCCAATTATGTTTGTCTATGTCCTCAAGCATGAGGTTTATGCAACGTGCAACAAATGGGGTCCAAAATATGGTCTTGTATTTGGATTAACATCATCAACAAGAACATATTTAAAGGAATTATTTTTGATGATCTAAACAACATTTTCCTCCCTCACTAACACAACAATCTCATCCAAACACTGAAATAGTAGGTTTGCATCTTTCACTTTATCAAATGTATCAACCGATTTTAGAAAAATGGTTCCTTGAGGCAAGAGACAAGGAAATTTATGATCATATGGTTCTTTCCATTAGTCCATCCATCTGAAACGATGGTACAACCTATTTTGGCTCATGAATATTTAAGATCCTTCAAGTATTCCTCTATGGAAAAAACTTCTTTTGCAAAATAGATCCCCTCAAGTCATGCATACTAGGCCCTGTTATTACACATATTGTAGGTTGCACTAGAGCCTTGTGCAGTTGCAAACAATGGAAAACACACTGATACAAGACCCACTGTCACCCCAATAAAACTCCCGGGTGATCCCTAGGGAAAGACAATAGAAAAGTTTAGAAAGGCCTTGGGAGGTCACGATATAAGATCAAGAATGGTTTAGAGGATATGAATGGATGAGGGAAATGTGAAGGTAAAGGTAAAGGGGAAATCACCTGCAACACAATGTCAGTTATGCCATATATATATATATGAAATCCAGGATCAATATGTTAACCTCGCCAGTGATCACTAATATGAATGTAAGAGTCTCAAGTAACAAGTGACCAGAATTTTGTACTAGAGCAATGTCAGAGTTGGCCGAATAAATGTGTGTACCTGACAAGCTTAGGAAAAGAGGGTCCTCACAGTAGTGTCAGGTTGTGGTAGCCCTCAAATATACCTGAGGGGTTCTCAAGCCACCCTGGTACGAGAGGGTAATCTTCTCGAATGTTGTTTTCAGTGCACTACAACAAGAAGACGACCAATAGGTTTGCTCAATTGTTTCAAGTATTCTAGGTGGTCTCCAAGATAGGAGAATAATCAGTATTAGTGTTGTCTGATGCGCAACTGTTCGACATGAGATCCTCTATATACCTCTAAGTATGACGAAGTTACCATAGTATTCTAATATACATCGAGGTACGTGAGAGAACTACAAGCCCTCGGGATGCAGCGCTGGAAAGTAACGACAACTCCTACGTTTATAGATGCCCAAAAACGTCTTTTCTAAGACCCCCATAAAACAAATCCCACTTAGATGTTTGTTCAATTAAGAACTTAGATAGAATTGCAAAGCAAAGAAAGGTAAATCACTTTAATAAAAATGCCAAATGCAAAAAGTGATTCAAACAATAATATAAATTATTTGCAATTTACTTGAATATAGCTCTTCCTAAAGCAATGAGATATTTAACAATTGAAATAGCAAGCTTTGAAGGCTATCTTAACCAAGTAATGATATCTTTAAAATGATAAATCACTTCAAATCAATGAGATATATTTCAACACTTAATCACCATGAAATTTCTTCAACAAGAAGGTTCCAATTCCACAATTTTCCACAAAAGACACTTAGCAATGAACCATAGACTTGCTTGAAGCATAAACCAGATTTATGGGCTGTTATATAAGACAAAAACCAACACTTCTTAAATTTAGCCAACAAGTTCAGATTTCTTTTACCATAAAACTTGATATAACGTTTCAATTTAGGCCCGATACTTAAGAGGTGGTTTTATGAGATTTTTTAGACACTTTCTAACACTCAACCAAATCTGAAAAGTAAATTTGCAGCAGATAAATCAGCTTTAAAACTACTTCAAAACCCACTAGAAACTTTTTAGAAACTAGCTAGAACACCCTAGGAATATTACCAAAATGTTAGAAATAAGAACTAGCTAAAACTAGGCCCTAAAAGTTAATCAAATGCAAGTTGTCCTAACTACTAATTTTCTGCATAGAAAAGCCCTAATGGCTGTAGCTTTTAACCATGTCCCTACAGAAATTTAATTATCCAAAATGCAAGCTAAATATCTAGAATGTTAGATCTAAGCATGGCCCACAAAACCCATATGTTATTTTCCTAAAACTAGTTAGAGAAATGCTAAAACTAGAAACCTAGGGTTAGAAAAATAAAAGAGGGAAAAGTGAGAATGAGGGTTTAGAAAATGGGGAGGCTAGAGGCCCCAAAAAATTTGCCCCAAGGGAAAGGTGGCTCACCCTAAGGGTGTGAAAGTGGCCGCGAAATCAGAAATCCAATTCGATACTTTTTCATGTCTCCCAATGCAAGTGTTTTACTCTCTCCAATGTAGATCAATGACTTATTCTCTTGGGAAATGGAGTAAAAAAGGTTTGGAGAAGAACTAGAATATGTTGAAATGAATCTCCCTTGAAGGCTGTAGCTTGTCACTATCCTGCAAGAGGGTTAGAAGTAAAATCGTCTAGCTCACAAGAGGTCTTCAAAAGAGTGGATATAACATGCAAAAGGGTTGTTAGTTTTACCTATTCCCTAGTACAAGAAAATATCAAAGAAACAACTCTCAAGAGGTGTAGTTTATTAGCTAGCTCTTGAAAATATGCCCTTTAGATCCAAAATCATTCAATGAACACTTAGAAGCAAAATAAAGTAGATCTCACCAAAAATTTACTTGAAGTAGATAGCATGAGCATTCAAAATTCATTAAGCAAGATCCATCACAAAACCCTCCAAGCAAAATGTATCACATCAAGACACCAAGAGAAGAGCCATAACGCTCCATTGGAAAAATAGCATAATAATATTGAGGAGCATCACAAAAAAAAAAACGTCCATTAAGAAAATCTCAAGTGATGGATTTATAATCCTCCACTCACTTGGATTTGTCCACAAATCAACCAATTCTAGGGTTATCCCTTAAAATATTCAAGTTTTGTCCACTTATTAATCTATTCTAGAGATTTCCTAAACAAAATAATAATAAAATCCCGTAATAAATATTTAATCCACCTAGGGATTATCCACAATAAATATTCCAATTTAAATAAAATTCCCACAATAATTAATTTATCAATTTATCCCCTTTCAAAAATGATTTTGACTTCTTTGACCATGCAACTTATAATAAATTTATGGAAAATAAATTTCCACAAGGCATCTTTGACCAAGAAAAAGGCCCAACAATTTCTCCTCGAGGCATGCAATAATCCTCTATCCAAGGAAAAATTCCACTGATCCATTAAAATTCTTCATGAAGCTAGGGATTATCCTCCATAAGTCCCACAATCTAGGCAAATATTCATTTGGTGATGTGCAGTGAGCCTCCCAAGTCTATTGAATAGTCAAATAATTAATTTTCTTCCTCAATTAAGTTCATCAAGCCTCCTTCTAGTGGAAAAATAAGTCTGAAGGACAAATCGAACTTGATGATGTGCAAAATAATCCACCCGAAGATGACAAGTGGCATTAATTTCGTTCTAGAATACTTCCAAGTGTCTTGTATATCATGAAACATGCTTGAATAAATCGTCATCTAAGTTTCTAAGTCCCAAAGTCATCCAACAATCCACATGAATTGGTCAAAGAGGGGTGACATCACCCTAGAGCATTTAACGACTTGCTTCAAAATTCATTTGACTGAGTTGGGAACTAGGTCGAGTCACTCAAAAATGGTGATGATGTGGCCTGTGAAATATCTCGGGCATCTGTCAAATGCAAATGTGTCAACCAACTAAGGGTTAGCTAACCCTGATGATGCCCGATAGTAGCTAGAATAATAATAATACCTTTAAGAAATCCTGGAACATCTGAATGGCATGCCACTTGGCGAGAAACTGCAAGAAAATTAAAACATGTGTGTCTATAAGGAAACAAATCACGTCAACATGATAAGATAATCAACGTAATATAAAAGTCATCTAAACCAGATCATTAAGCCCCATATTCATATTTCGTCACAAGCTCAAGAAGGTTATACAACTTACTAAGGCAAGGTGTGAAATGATATCAGAGACATGGAGAGACCAGACTAACACCTAAGTATTAAGAATATTTCCCAAAGATTGTCTCTTCACTGTCATGTAATGATTATGAAATGGTTATGGGGTTAGACTTCAAGGTTAGGCAACTGACATACAAGGGACCGTAGTATCTCATTTATGGGTGCCTTTGATGAGGGTAGACCACTCACTTGGTTCCTGTTATTTGTGAGGTGATACCTTCCAAGCCCTTTATTTGCATTTTTCCACGTCTAGCCATAAGAGATAACCCAGAGAATATGTAGCGCTCTAGAGATATTCCTATGATTGACGGGCTTTTATTTTTCTTTTTTGCTTTTCTTTCTTTGGATAATTCATTTTATTTTTCTTTTTTCCTCTTGTGCTGAAAAACACGTGCTTAAATTCTTCAAACACCCCAAAGACTACGTAACACCCTGACGATGTATCCGCAAGTATTATGGGACTGGGCGAGCCTCTGAGCAGGTAACCAAGGAAGGCTTTTTCTAGTCTCACTCTCAACCTAAAATCTCTTTCTTCACATAGAATGAGGAATGATCCCTTCTTGGGTTTGTTTATATAACCTAATGAAATGGATATGACAAGGATTGATGAGATGAAAATTGGTAAGTATGACCGGGAACAGTATGATGACATATTCAAAACAAACCCCAATAGTGCTCCATTTTCCCCAAGAGTAACGTAATCCACCAAGAACCTAAGATAACAAGTCAAGTTATGACAGAGGAAGAAGTATAACCAATGAGCTAAATTCCTTAGTTAGAAGGAACTCTCTGGGACAAGCTTAAATTCCTTAGATACTAAATTGATACTCACCATGATGACAGACTTATCAACTTACAACATGCTTGTCAAGAATGTCTAACAAGCCCATCCAAATTTCATGGGTGTCATATGCTGCTCATGCCACGGAGTGATGCTTACACTTTGAAGGAGGATCAAGAGTTCAAATTTACACGTACATGCACATATTCCATCTTTCCATGTCTTCATCCTGGGCACGTCTAGATGTTCTTTCTGAAATAGTTGTCCACCAGTGGGGGGATAACAGGGCCTTTTGAAGCCCTTTCCTGCAACAATAAGAGAATCCCACATAGGTTGGTAATAAGGTGAGCAAGCATCATTGAAGGAAACATCTACATCATACCACTATTATTCAAAAGCACCATCTTTGTATTGCTTCTTCCAATGGTTATCTAAGGTGGGATGAGTTTGACTTGGTTGACAGACACTACTAACGCTGGGGGAAGGTGTAAAATAGCTTTGAATGTTCTTCTTATTTTTAGGTTGCTTGTCAGACTTAGGAGTGAGAGGAACATAATGGAAGGGGTCCATAACATTGGTAGAAGGGACAGAGGAAGAGCCTTCAAAATCAACACTGACACTTTCTCTCATTGCAACAAGTTGCTTCTTCCTCCCAATTTCATCATTTATCTCCTTTTGCCTAGCCTTTTCTTCTTCAAATTTCTCAAACTCATTTAGCAATTCCACTCTAATCTGCCCAATCACCTCATTTGGTGCATCAAATGGGGAAATTTGGCCTCTTACACCAACCAAGTGTTGTTTCAACCTATGAATCTCCCCCCCCCCCCTACTTTTATTTTATTTTTGCAATATTTACAATACATTTGTTGATCAATAAGATCAACATGGATCCATGTAGGGTCTTTCACTCTTGGGGTCATGGTATTTAAATGGAAATAAATATGCAAATTCAAACATGCAACATTGCAAACCCTATATTAATATGCAAACTAGTACGAAGGCAGAAAGTGAAAAATTTCAAACTTAAAGATAGATTTTAAAGAGAGAAAAAAACATGGACAGAGTTCAAATCTACAATTTAAAGGGAGAAAAAAATGACTGATTTCATATCTACAATATAAAGAGAAAAAAAAAACAGGGATAGATTTATCATTTAACTATTAACATACTTGGCAATGAGAAGAATGGGCAACATACACAAGAATATGGTCCACAACTCCTCCAAGCTTGAATATGGGATGTAGCCTCCTCACTAAGATTCCAAATCCATTGCAAATAGCCAAATAGGATTGCCAAAGCAACTCTAAGCTCACTCTAAATCACTTTTCTTCAAGACTTCAATTCTGCTCAAACACTCCAAATGCTAAAAAATGCTCAATGAGAGAGGTGTGAGGAAAATAAATGGGGTGGGGGTCTCTTTGTATCTTTTAGGTAAGGTTTTGGAATTAGGTTTTTGTTTTTTTATGAAAAAAAATGAATTTTCCATGTTGAGTCCATCGTGGTGGGGTCCAAGACCTACTTGGCCGAGTAGGTACAAACTTGTCCGAGTAGGACCGATTTAGTACCAAACCGACCAAGTCATGCTTTGATTCAGCTGGTCCGATACCAAACCAACACTCCGAAACAAGCAACATCGAGTTGGTACGATCATTGGTCAACTCGATCTAGTTGACTCGAATGAATTTTTAAAACATTGGTTCATATTGCCAAAACCTAGACTTTGCACCTCAAAACTCCTTGTTTACTCTTGCCAATCACTCATTGATTGAACTCTTATTGGATGAATTCACATAATGGGAGCATCCTCTTTATATAGTGGAAGGTGCCTTGTAATCCACTTCACATCCAAAGTGCACCCAATGTGCAACCCACCCAATTGTCTTCGAAGTCTTTTAGCGCTTGGGTTTGCATGTCCAAAAAATGATACTCTCCCACCTAATGCATTCAAATTGTCTTATGCATCGGATAGTTAGACCAACTTACTTAAACAACATCCAAGGAACTGCTTGCTCTTCCTTATGTTTCACATCATGTTGGGCATCTGTCAATCCAACTTGTGATGCATCCCCAACTGTCTAGGCACTCCTGCCTGGAGACTAAGGTGTTGCACCCACAATTCAAGGGATTGCTACCCATGCACCCATTAACCAAGGAATATCTGTCATCCAAGTCATTGTGTGAATCCTATGAGAAACCTCTAATGTCAACCCTCATCTCATTGCCATACTTAGACAAATTTCATTTCTAAACTATCTGACACTTAAGCATGCCTTGCCATTGTGTAAAACTGCCTAAGGAATTCTCATCCAACCTTGCAACCTATTGTAACAACCAATCGAACCTTGCCAATGGCGGTCTCAATAGATAGGTGGTGGAGCCCATTTCCAATGCCAAGGCAAGGGCCGAACATCCTCCCCTAGTTAAAACTTTAGCTTCCCTCGACAACATCTCAAAGGACTTAGTTGTTCTCTAAAGTCTATTGTTTCAACCTCATCCATGATCGAATCCTTCAACCAATTCACAATGCCACTACAAGAATAATCATGCAACTACCCATTTCTCAAAGTGCCTTTGCCCCATTTTGCCACACACTATTTTCTAGATGCCCATGTTGTTGTCGTTGCCTACTTCTATTGCAACCCTTCCTTAACCAATCCAACATCTAGCAACTCAAAGTCATGTTGTATGAGTTCCTCCTTATGCTGCTTGGACCAAATACCTAGGTTGTTTTCCATTGAAAACTTGACCTTCGTCTAAACTACCTTCTCCATTGCACCATTCGTAGTGTTGTAGGGTGCAATTTGGTGAGTTCCGTTGTCATGAACATCTGCAACTATTGTTGGTGTGAGCTTTTTCATGCCTCTAACGTCTTGCCTCCATTTCACCAAAGTGCACAACCAATCAACCTTTTCTAAGGTTATATTTTCCAAAGTCTCAACTCTACCAACTTGCTCTCTTAGTGGACAACATTGTTTTCAACACTCGATGTTTCTTTGCTCGAATTCAACTCTTCTTACTACTATGTGACAACACAAGGATTGTGTGCAGATGCACTGGATTCCTTAATTAACTCCATGGTTGAAATTCTCTGCACCCTCGCCAACTTCCTTGAGTCCATCACAGGCACACCACAAGTCTTGGTTCCATCCAAGAACATCATACAATTCTCATGGGACACAGGAATTGCTTTGGTAAGCTCAAGAAAGTTATGTCTTAAGATGAATGTATGGTGATCCAGTGGAACCACTGTCAAGTACAAACTGCCAAACCATTCCCCAACCTTCAAAGGTGCATAATGAACTACCCCTGCTGTTGGATTTACTACTAAGTTCACCACCTTGAATGTGGGAATGCTACTCTCAGGCTTACGATGACATGATGTAGCCGTCTGTTAGCTTACAAATTTGTGGGTTGCACTAGTGTCTATCAAGGTTGCTACCCTCAACCCACACACAATTACTTTCACAAAACAAAGGTCATATCTACGTTCGACTTGCAAATCATGTTCATGACCTTTTGGCATGAAATTTTGTAAGCCCATTGTCAAGGCACTCATAACCTCCAACTTTTCCTTCGAAGTCTGCTACAATTGGCCTTCTTGCCATGCAACTTCTCTTGGCAACCCCAAGGTTTTGGTACATGGAAGGATGGTGTTTTTCTTACTCCATGCCATATTGTGTCAAGGAAGGTGGGAAACCATAAATTTGTTGCTCCCCTCACTTCTTTCTTCTACATGGGTGGGCTTGCCAATTTTGGTTCCTAAGTTGTCTAAAAAAATTTAAGTGGTGATTAATACTTCTCTTTATTCAACAATACCTTTTTCTTCTTACCGAGCTCTCTCTTTTGTGGTCGTTCCCTCTTCCTTGTTGCTTGCTTCAGTCTTCCTCTTGCTATTTTGTTTGGGCATCTGCCTTCTTTCCATGCGACTTAGCTTGGCCACCCCAAGCTTTTGGTACATGGAAGGATGGTGTTTCGTTTACTCCATGCCAATTGAGTCAATGATGGTGGGAAACCCTAAATTCATTTGTCTCCTCACTTCTTCCTTGTGCATGGGTAGGCTTGCCAATTTTGGCTCCCAAGTCATCTTAGAAAATTTAAGTGGTGACCAATGCTTCTCCTAATTTGAAAATATTTTTGTCTTCTTATTGAGCACGCCCTTGCGTAGTTGTTCCCTCATCCTTGTTGTTGGCTTCGTTCTTCCTCTTGTCGCTTCCCTTTTTCTTTGCTCGACATTTCATTTGGGCATCTACCTTCTTTCCTTGGCACTTTTATTGGAAACCTTAGGTTTTCAGTATGTTGGAGCATGTGGCTTCATTTACTTCATGCCACTCGTGCCAAGGAATGTGGGAAACCCCAATTTTTTTTTTGTCTCCTCATATGTTTTTTGTGCATGGGTGGGATTTAGTTTTCTCTCCCAAGTCATCTCAAAAAAGTTAATTGGTGACAAATGCTTCTCCTTATTCGACAATATTTTGGTCTTCTTATCGCTCCCTTGTGTGGTCATTTCCTCTTCCTTGTTATTGGGTTTGTTTTTCCTCTTACCATTTCGCTTGTTCACTACATGACTTTTTGTTTGAGCATGTTCCTTATTTCCGTAACACTTTTCTTGGTAACCCCAAGGTTTTGGTGCATTGAAGGATGATGTTTCATTTACTCCATGCCACTCATGCCAAGGAATGTGGAAAACCCCAAAATTCATTTGGTCTCCTCACATGTTTCTTGTGTGCAGGTGGGCTTGCCAATTTTGGATCCCAAGTTGTCTAAAAAAATTCAAGTGGTGACCAATGCTTCTCCTCCTGATGTTTCACTTGTTTCTTGCCTGACATTTCATTTGGGCATATGCCTTCTTGTCATGGCACTTTTCTTGGCAACCCCAAGTTTCTGATGCATTGATGGATGGTGCTTATTTTACTCCATGCCACTGGTACCAAGGAAACCCCTAGCGTTGTCACTTGAGGTTGGATGGATACAGGTTTAAATTTTGATTTGATCATTTTGTCTTGAGCAGTGGATTTTCCAATGAATGAACTAAGTCCCTCTAATCCTTATTTTTGTTGTGATTGACTACTAGATATATTGGTTATTGTAGAACTATGTTTTGTGATATTTTCATTATTGATAGCTTATGTTTCCTTGTCAGTTCTAGTTTTTTGGGCTTTCCAGGATGACTCAAGTGTGGCTTATGATATTTATGAAGCTCTCTAGAGAAGATTTTATTTATACACATTTTGAGTTTTTTTGGTTAAATTAATGAAATATTCTATTTCTTTCCTTGGAAAAAAAGAAGTCCCACTCAACACTGTCATATGCGTTATCAAAAACAATCATGAGGAGTGTTCCTATTTCATTCACTTATTTACTTTCCCAAACTATAATAAGGTCAATGAGATGAATTGTCCCTCAATAAACTAAGTTTGTTCTTACCTAGCTATGCTTGATGCAACAAGCTTAATTCTGTTTTGGGTAGAGCTTCCATGTCCTTGTGCATGGTTGCAAAAATGATGATTGCCTATGTGACTCTTGTTTCAATACCAATTGCATTATAAGGTCAATACTCTTTTGTATATTTCCATCATGTTCCATAGATTAAAGGCTCTAGGATGAGTCATTTATCTTAGAAATTATTATAGAGATGGAGGATTAGCATGGGATCCATACTAGTCACACAAACAACACAAGTGGGAAATTGATAGCTCCTTGTTGTTGATGATTGCTTCCATTAAATCAAATGGACATTAATATTGGATGATTATAATTGATAGTAAAGACTAAAAAAATTCGGATTGAATTTTCACAAGAGGGTAATATGAGATTCCAACTAGGATATAAGGGAGGATCCAAACCCTAATGTTTTATGTATCATTCTCTTTCCAAAGAGGAGTTGTGATAAGCACTCAAGTAATAAAGAGATTCATCTTGTACCTGTGGTTATATGGTGAGGTTTGGAGTCATGTTGAGCTAATTATCTACTTTATGGGGTATCAAAGAACACATTGAATTGGTGCATAGAGTAGGATTTACATGGTGAGGTTGAGGAATTGGCCATACAACTTTCCGTATTGACGTGAAAATATCCAATGGAAAGGCAATGCGATAACTTAATATTCAAACTTATCCTAGTTGATTGAGTAGATATGCATTGTAGTATAAAACCCATTACTCTTTCCTTTTGTTTTTGGTGTTGGACTCACAATAGTTGACTAACCGTAGTTCACTCAAGGATAACTTGCATACAAACCAAAATTACTTGAGCATTCATGTACTCATCATACCCACATATGCCACTATGCAATTTATCAACATAATGACACATAATTTATTGGAGTGAAACTGTACCCTTTCATAATCCATTACTTTTAAGTCCATAAAGACAAAATTCAATTAACTCTGATGCTGTATTTTTTGAGAGCTCGAGCACATATACAATATTTGTTACATTGTTTACATCAAATTACAAAAGTACATGGATTTCCATCTTTTATAGATTGATTATTCATCTTCTAAAGAACTTATGACCTTTAGCTTGAATGGTTTCTATCAAAAATTGCAAACATAATCACACAAATTTTAGACCAACAGTAGAGAGAGAACCGATCAAATTATATGCTCCATTTTCCAAAAAGTCTTATGTGGGTACATGGAAATTCAATTTATATCCATGTAATTAGAAAATACTTAAATGTAGAATTTAATCAAAAGTCATAATAAATTGACTATATTTCAAAGTGTACATGGAAACTCGTCCAACCACACATTCTCCATGGTGTTGTGCTAGCACTTAAGGCTTATTTTCTCTCAAAATCAAAATTGATATCAGTCTTCCTTGGAACATTTCCAGAATCATCCTCGGTGTGCTCTTCATCTAGACTTCCACCTAACTAGTGTACCTAAACTTACACTTGCTTACCGTTATCCTCGATTCCCAGGGATAACTAAGGAGATGATGTCTCAAGGTCCTTAGGTTGTAGACATGGAGTACTAAGAGACAAATCGACCAACGATGGCCACTTTCACAGACAGAGGCCCGCATCACCACCTCAGATCTCAGGTTCATCATGAGGGTATCCACCACATCAGCTTACTTCCAGGAGACATTGGGTCTTTCTCCATGAGGTAAAAGCCAGGTATTATGGTGAGTGTCATTTCAATATTTGAGGCATTTGAGTTTGTTGCAGTAAAAACTTCTTTTGATTATGCAACGTCCGCTTGGAAATTATGCTCTTTTCCCTATTTCACCTTGGTGGTTGACATTGCGCCCTAGTAAGTGGTCACTCTTAGGGATGGGTTTTCTACTAGGAGGTCTTGTTGATGAGTCATCGTGCCATTCCTGACCATACTTGTCACTTTCCACTCTTCATCCCCTCATTTCCTTATCTTTTGGGATTTTCGGGTGTACTAACCCAAGAAGGGTTTGTCTCTCATTTCATGGGAAGAAGGGGATGAAGGCCTAGAGGGGCTGGAAAAAGATAAAAGATATATTATGAACCTTCCATATGCTCTGCCAAATAGGTCTTGAGAATAATGAAATTTTTCTCCTAAAAAATCAAAGACCTGGAAAAGAAAACATATATTATAAATGTCCCACTTGTTGAGGGTTCTACACAAGGTGCATTGCAATCTAGTCTATACCCCCATGGCACCGTGTGTACTTCTCCCTTCAAGTGACACATTGGTACTGCCCCCCAAACTAATCGATTAACCCTAGGGAGTACCCATTGTTTGGACCGTAATTAATTAATGGCAATAAATGAGATTGGAAAAAGTATGCATTGAAAACGAAGGTGCAACACACCCTTTACAAAGGCACCCATAAATGAGACACTACGATCCCTTGTATGTCATGAAACCCATGCCCAAAAGTCTTTCCCCCTATCTGTATCATCTTCTCCACATGTCTTAGAGAGGGTTTCACCTCACAAACACTCCTAGAATTACAGAGTGATTCACCTAATTGGTCACCTTGTCAACCCTCCCATACCTAAAATTGGCAAATTGCACAGAGTCTTTAAGCCTCTTGTGATGAAGAGGCAATGGAGGAGCATGTCCATGAAGAGAAAGAAGAATTCTGATGAGGTGCAACATTTTGAAAAACCTCATGATATATCATTATCTTTTCTCCCACTTGATGAAGGTGAGATTGTCCATCCTTGCTCTCCTCCTGTACATGAAGTTGAAGAAGCAACTAGTCTCAATGATGAAGAATTTGAAGATCTAGTTGAAGCTGCCCCAACCTCTTTTCTTCCTGCACACAAAGACAAAGAGATGGTCATTTTCAGTCGTACTGATGATCTTATGAAAGAACCCTTGGATATGGTTGATGAGCATATAGACACTTTCATACAAACTAGGAGACGCGGATGGGATTTTGGTCATTTCATTTTTGATAGAGACCCCATTTATGACATTGATGGTAGCTCTCAAGAAAAGGGGGTTGAGTTGTCATCTTTAGAAGACTGGTCTTCATGCATGTATGATTAAGATGTTTGGAATCCTGATGATGATATGATTATAGATTTGTTCCGTCCATTCGAGGATGACCTGTTGCAACATTTTCAAGTTGATTTTCAGCTATCCCTTGGGAGCTGTGATGCAGATCCTTTTGAGGATGCAGACTTATTTTATGTGGAATTTCGGCCACCTTCATCCTCAATTTTAGATGAACACTAGGACGTGGCCATCCCAGAGAAATCAAAGGCTCACTCTATAAAGTGAAAGTATTTTCATCTTTAGTATTTTTATAAGGATTCACAGATGAAGAGGCAATGCTTTTCTCTCTCTGGACTTGAGCCTATCCCTTAACTTCATTTATTCTTCTCAGGGAAATCATGGGGCTTTCTTGGGATATCTCTTATCTTCTCAGTCTTCAGGAAGCAGTGATCATGCTAATGAAGATGAATGCGAGCCATCGTCTACATATGGTAGACCTCTTCAGATATGGATTGATCGAGCTTGTGGCTATCCTTTCAGGCGGGATTTATGAGATGATCTGAATTGTGGTTACTTTTTTCAGGAATATTTCCTCCCTCTCACCCATCTCCATGAGTTTAATTTCATGATTGATTATATGCCTATTTTTACTCATGATTATTAAGTGCTCAACTTATCCTTGTTGTATTGCATGATTAAGCACATGGAGAGACACCTTGACGAAATGATGAACAGATGGTTGCACTAGTTGTATGACTTCACCTGACATCACCTATCACCTCATCTTCAGGGCCCCAGGGCCCCAGGTAAGTAGGTAGGTCATTTTGATTTCCTGCATTTTCATATTGATTGCTCATAGTACTCTAGTTGCATTTCATCTTTGATTTTCATTTTTCTTTACTTGCATATTTGATTTACATGCTTCTCTTTTTCATCATATATATATGAAAAATACAATTTTTTGTTTCTAGATTAGTTGTCACTTTTTGTTTTTGATTATATGGACGAAGGATGAGTGATCCATCCTACACTCAATGAGTTTGTTTTTTTAGTGTGTGTAGGCACACGTCTACCAATATATTATGCGGTTCTCATGCACTCTACGACGAATACATGTCTCCAAGTATGAGCCATATGTTATCCCCAATTCCTAGGGATAGCTAAGGATATGATTTCTCGAGGCCCTCAGGTTACAAACATGGAGTACCAAGAGACAAATCGACCAATAGTGTCCACTTGCACAGACAGAGGCCTGCCTCACCACCTCAGATCTCAGGTTCATCATGAGGGTATCCACCACATCAGCTTGCTTCTAGGAGACATTGGGTCTTGCTCTATGAGGTACAATTCAAGTATTATGGTGAGTGTCATTTCAATATTTGAGGCATTTGAGTTTGTTGCATTAAAATCTACTTTTATTATGTAACATCTACTTGGAAATTATGCTCTTTTCCCTATTTTACCTTGGTGGTTGACATTGCGCCCTAGTAAGTGGCCACTCTTAGGGATGGGTTTGCTACTGGGAGGTCCTCTTGACGAGTAATCATTCCATTACCAATCATACTTGTCACTTTCCACTCTTCATCTCCTCATCTCCTTATCTTTTTGGATTTTTGGGTGTACTGGACCAAGAAGGGATTATCCCTCATTTCATGGGTAAAAGGGGCTGCAGGCCTAGAGGGGAATGTAGCTGGCAAAAGATAAAATCCATATTAGGAACCTTCCAGATGCTCGCCCAAAGAGGTCTTGAGAACAATGAAATGTTTCTCATAAAAAATCAAAGACCTTTAAAAACAAACACATAATATAAATGTCCCACTTGTTGAGGGATCTACATAAGGTGCGTTACAAGCTAGACTATAACCACATGGCATCATGTGTGCTTTTACCTTCAAGTGACACTTTGGTATTGCCCCCCAAGATAATTGATTAACCCTAGGGAGTATCCAATGTTTGGAAATTAATTAATTAATGCTAATAAATGGGTTGGGAAAAAGTATGCATTGAAAACAAAGGTGTTGTACACCCTCTACAAAGGCACCCATAAATGAGACACTATGATCCCTTGTATGTCATGAACCCCATTCCCAAAATTATTTATCCCTATCCATATCATATTATTCACATGTTTGAGAGAGGTCCGAGAGGGAGTTTCATGTCAGAAACACTCCTTGACTCAGGGAGTGATTCACCTAATAGGTCACCTTGTCAACCCTACCATACCTAAACTTGGAAAATTGCATAGGGTCTTTGAGAACTTGTTGAGTTTGATGTTGTGGTTTTTGATGCACATGCTTAGATAGCTTATTTATTGACTTGATTTACTTATCATGATGCATTTGACTTAAGATCCTTAGAGGGCGTATTCATTGTCTTTGCAGGACCTTTCTTTGTGGACAGATTTGGAAGAACAAGCCTAGCTTGGGCTTCCTTGGGGCTTGAAGCCCATAGGTTGGATAACATGGCCTGCACATCGGATGATGATGGCAGCCTTTGGAGGATTGAGAGACACCTAGAAGGATCTATCCTAACCCATTAATAGCCTAAGGTTTTTATTTTGAGACCAAAACGTCACACTTTGAGGGCTTGACGTTACCTAAGGGCTAGGGTTTTTGGTGGTGGTGGTGTTGCTGATTGACACTTGGCACCTTTTGATGGAGAAGAAGACCTTGAATTGATGGAGGAGGCCCTAGCGCACAAGGAAGAGGCATTTTGAGGCCCAATGTCCCATCTCCAAGCTCAACGTCCACCTTAAAGTGTCAAAACATTACCCTAGAAAGGGGATGACGTCATATTAGAGTTTCTTATGTGCAATTTTAAAAATAAATTTTGAATTTATGATGCAAAAGGGGAAAACAAAGGGAGACATCTCCTTTGTTTTGTGTTTTACCCTTCGTATGCGGACAAATTATGTTTAGGAGGTTTGATATAAATAGAGATCAACCTCATTTCATTTTATCATAGCTCTCCCATTGTGAGAAGACTGCTTGGCTGAAATTTGTGCCCTACTTGGGTAGTTTTATCTATCTCTCTTTGCTACTATCTCTTGTGATGATTTGTCTTGGCTATTGGATGAATAAGTAAGGAATTATGTTTCTTGGAGGCTATTTATTGCTTTTATGGTGGAAGTTTCTTAGTTAAAAGGAGTTTATCTTGTTAATGCTTGGACTAGGTAAGGAATCTCTCTTGTTATTGCTTCTTTTCTTGGTTGCAAGGTTAATTTGTTAATATTTTAGGGAGTATAAGGGAAGAAAAACCCACTAAGCCCATCATAATTGTCTTGGAATAATTTGTTGCACAAAGGAATACTAGGAGAAGTAAAAGGGCTTACACCCTCCTAGGTTTTTCCTAGCTAGTCTTGCTTGCCTTGGGTTGTAAAAGGGCTTACACCCCCAAGGAAGTAGCACAACTAGCTCCTTCTCTTAAAAGGCGCCATAACACAATATTTAAAGGCACTAATATCTTGCATTGGATAAACAAAATCATTGCATTGGCATACGTAAAATCATGAGATATTGAAATTGTTTAAGTTGGGATCTTTTCTATATGCATTAAGCTTGTTAAAGCCTATAGTGCGTCTAGATTGGTCAAGTGGATTTTGAGATATATCTAATTAAAAGATACAACCATTAGGGCTGCAACAAATCATATTCTATTTGTGATTCTAATTTTCATTTTAACTGTGGAAATATGATAGTAAATCATTATTATCATTCCACTGCTAATTGGTGAACTTTTTGTCGGATTACTTGATTGATTCAGTGGTTAAAACTTGCCTCTGTAGAAAATATTTTCTACAACCACTTGGATGTTACAAATTCACTCTAAAAACATCATATGACAACCCTCTAATACCACTGAAGCTTGTGCTAAATTATTGGGATTAATCTACATGTTTTATGCTTCACTTCCAAACAAATCTTTGATGCTTCCAAGTGGTTAAATATGTAGTAATTAGTTGTTTTCCTAGTTGATATATGATCTTGTTTACTCTTGTTATTAGGGACAAAAAGATTAACTTGCTTATCCAATTAACTTTGAGCTTGTATATGTGTCTCTTCTTTCGTCTCAGTGATCCAGGTGGATATTGGTGGCCACCCACCTATTCCAACTGGTTCCTCTTGTCAGTTTTTTGTTCAACATGTTCTTCTATGCTTCTTTGTAATTGCGGGTTCTACATTTCTAGGGCTGTCTGAATCCCTACACATCTTATAGGTGGATATTGGTGTCCTCTCACCTAATCCATCTGGTTTATTTTGTATGCTTTCATGTCAGCACATCTTATTGTACTTCTAGGGTTGTTTTGGAGGCCTAAACAATGTTTTTTGGGCTCGCCATAGTCAAATTGTAGACAAAGTCAGATTTTGATGACATAATGTGTAGCTCTCTAAAATACCTTTCCAGTAGGCTATCATGTGCCTAAAACATAGGTCATATGCAAAAGTTACGACCCCGAGAAGTTGAGGTACCAACTTACCCATAGGGGCCCACATGAATTTTGGAGTTTCACCTCCTAGGGTTAGGTTTTTGGATGTATAGGGTTTTGGAATTCATGAGTAATATCGAAAAGGCCTCTAGAACCTCATTGTAATAATTTTTGTCAGACGGATGCATGTAGCAGCCACATCTTTTCTCAGAGATAGCTACCACCATTCGAGCAAGTGTTTCAATTCTGTAGTTTTACAATTTCAGCCTATTTCATTTATCCAATAGAAGATATTGTTCATTGGATATCTGTGTTTTTCTTCATATCTCTGTGTTTATTGCATTCAGTTTGTCAATCATTTTGTTCCGCTCCTAAATCTGGATCAGTGGTATCATAGCGGTTTGCTCTTCATTTATTTTTCTTCGTGCATGTCCTCTACACGATCTGGGTACAAGAAGTTGGGACTCGAACCAATCAAGCCGTTGCAAGATTGGTCTCGTCGAGCCTGAAAAAAATCCATGGGAGATGAAAAGAAAGATGATGGAGCAGGAGATCCTTTTAAAATGTTGCTCGAGGAATCCCTTGCGCAAGAAAGGAACAAAATTATGGACAACTTTGTGCAGATCCTTTGGTGGTTGTCCACAGGAGAAGCATCTTCATCAAGCAGTCATAAAACCCCCTTCAAGGTATAGGTAAATTTTGATATTCCATTATTTGAAGGACTGATAGATGCGAATGCTGTAGATAAATGGTTGAATCTGCTCGAAGGGTATTTTTCGGTCCATAATTTTTTCGATAGGGAAAATATTACTTTTGCACTCCTCAGCATGGTCCCCCATGTTAAGGACTAGTGGGACACTTACTCTGAGCAAAGGGCCATAGATGAATCAACAATATTTGTGGTTTCCCCTACATGGGATTCCTTCTGGGATGTCATTAAAGAACAATACTACATGTTGGTTGTGGAGCCTGATTATCTTCCCGATTCATAGGTCTTTGTTTTCAGTCATGTTTATACCCCATGAATACTTTACACTGCAAGAGAATGTACACTCCTCCACGCGGGGGAGTGTAGAGGGGGGTTACCCCCTCTGTGGGGTCCGGGGGCAAGCGATCAACTAGCAAGTGTTCGAGGGTGAAGCTCCTGAAGGAAAAATTTCCTTGTAAATGTATCTTGTAATTTCATAGTAAACCTGGACCATTCATTAGAAGGTCATAGATCTGACGGTAGAAGTTATGTTAGGGTTTTTTTCCCTAGAAGGCAACCCTCTTTTATGAGGGAAATGTATTGTGGCTATGCATCATTGCGAATATTGTATTCTGAGTGAAGAGACCGTGAGAGAAACAAGAGGAAGTTAAAATGGGTGTGCTTTAGGTTGTCTCCCTTCATTTGTTGGATAATAATAAAGGAAGGACCTAACAATTTCTCTGGTGGATGTAGCCCACACTAGGTGAACCACATATATCTGTGTCTCGATTGTATTGTGTATCTTTTGTGTTTTATTTCCGCATTTGTTTTTTTGTGATCCTGTTTTTCTAACACTACCCTCTTGGAAGCTACGAGGACCAGTACACCAGATGGACCACCCTGCATCAAGAAAGGGACTAGACAATACCATATTTCACCAATATTTTCCATACCTTGCGCACCAAGTTGGGTATCAAAGACTCTGAGCAACATTTGGTGCTCAAATACCACGCCTGTTTAACTAGATACATTCAAACAAAAATGGAGTTTCTGGACATCGCCTCATTAGGTACAACTTATAGATATGATGTCAAGATTGAGCAGAAATTTAAGCCGAAGAGGTGAGAGTTTGGATCTAGAAACTCCTCACAACCAAAGCAGGGTAAAGGCGGCCCCAACCCACACAGCAGGAGACAAAGCAAAGATGGACACTCTCAAGACAACTAGTGCAAGCTGCAACACATGAAAGGCAATGAGAAGACGAAGAAGGACATGAGAAAATGGTGTGAATACAATAAAATACCTTGGCACAACACTGAAGAATGCCGCTCCAAGCAATCACTTTTAGCTGAGTTGAAGGCTTCCGAGTCAGAGGACGATTCTGATTACGAATCAAATCCAGAAGGAGGGAAGTAGATTATCGATGTTGAACCTAGTGCCACTTTCACTACCACCAAAGTCCATCCAAGCGAACCAGAAGAACGAGAGGAAGGGGAACGCCTCTTTCACTCACAGATGTGGGTAAAGGGGGCTCCACTTCATTTCATTGTTGATAGCAGCAGTTAGAAGAACCTGATCTCAGCAGAGGTTATCAAGTGGCTGGACCTGCCAATGACACCGCACCCACAACCATACACCATTGGATGGATTCTCCAAGGAAGAGATCTCTGTGTCAGCCAACAATGTCGTCTTCCCTATGACTTCAAGCCCTTCAAAGATAAGGTATTGTGTGATATTTCTCTCCTTGAATTTTGCGATGTTCTTCTGGGACAACCATATTTGTGGAAGCGTCATGCTGTGTATGAGTCTAGACCCTACAATGTTATTATTACTTTGGGTAGACAATTGTACAGGATACCAGAGGTAGCACCGCCTACCGCTATTTCTCTAATCTCTGCTAAGCAATGCAGTAAGGTGATTTCATAGACTGGGAAATTCATCTTCTTTGTGATCTGTGCTCATAGTAAGCAGAAAGTTGCCGCTGCAACTATGGCCTCTACACATAGCCTCTCTTTGCAGCAAAAGCAAGTGGATGGGATCGTGGAAGAGTACAGAGACATATTCTCCTCACCCACCAGGGTACTGACACACTGCCAATTCAAGCATTTAATTGATATAACCCATGGTGCACCTCTGCCTAATGGACCAGTCTATCATTGCTTGTTAATGGAAAATGACAAAATCAAGCATCAGATCCAAGAGATTATTCAAAAGGGGATCATTAGACCCAACTCCTCCCCTTGCGGAAGCTCGATTGTACTGGTGCAGAAGAAGGACGGGACCTGACAACTCTGCATTGATTACAAAGCATTAAACAAAGTCAGAGTCAGAAACCGATACCCAATTCCCAGGATTGATGACCTTCTTGACCAACTAAAGGGGGAAAAGTTCTTCAACAAGATTGACCTAAAGTCTGGCTACCACTAGGTTCCCATCGAACCAACTGATGTCTGGAAGACAAATTTCAAACCTAAATAGGGTCTCTTCGAATGGTTGGTCATGCCCTTTGGCCTAACAAATGCACTAGCCACTTTCATGAGGTTGATGGATGATGTATTGAGACCCTTCAACATCAAGTATAAGACAGGGAGCACAAATCATGTCGCTGGCTACCTCAGTCGACCTCCCGTAGATGCACTCAACATTGTGCTCCATTCCTATGGACATGAGGCATCTGAGTGGCCCCAACTTTATCGAGAGATCCAAACTTCACCACCACCTATCAACTCTTGGGTACACGCATGAATGTCACTAATTTTCACATTCATGACCGGATTTTAAGCCATCTGGGCCATCTATCTGTTCCTACAATCGAGCGTGCAAAGAATATTTGGGAAGCCCACTACAGTCGGGTGGCAGGACATTTTTGCATGGAGAAAACTGTGGCCGTTCTCCAGAAAGATTTTTATTGGCCAAAAATTCGACAGGACATCAACAAGTATATTAGATCTTTCACTTCCTATGCTATTTCCAAGCCATCCATAAAGAAGCAACGCTTATACACCACTCTTCCTACCCTCGAGAAGCCTTGGGAATCCATCTCGATGGATTACATGTCCGGCCTTCCATCCACCAAGCAAGGAAATGATTGTGTATTTGTGGTCGTTGATCAATTTTCAAAGACGACCATCCTCACATCCTGTAAGAAGAACATTACAATGACAGATACTGCCAAGCTCTTCTTCAAGCAAGTGTGTGTCCTGTTATCCCCTAGCCTAGGGATAACGAAGGATATTATGTCTCGAGGCCCACAGGTCCTAGACATGGAGTACCGAGAGCCAGATCAACTTGAGCATGGCCATGGAGGGCCCATCCTTTCCTTCTTCAGTGCCTCCACTTTGTTAGCAACAACAACATCCATCACATCAGCCTGGTCTTGCAAGAGAAATGGCTCTTGCTCCATGAGGTAATGAATCCGGGTATCATGTTATGCGTCACTCTGATTCTCAAAACATTTGAATATGTGCATTTAATTCTTTTTTCTTCTAACATGTGATTGGACCTTATGATTTTCCACTTGAACACACCTAAGGGGATTGACAGGTATCCCTAGTAAGTTGGTTCCCATAGGGTTTGATTTTCCACTGGTCGGATTCATGAAAGGTCATTGTCTGTTCCCACCATACTTACCACTTTTCATCTTTTTCCCACTCATCCATCCCATACACTGGTACGAGCATTGGGTTGGCCAAACTATCTAAGGGTTGTACCTTACCTTGTGGGAAGAAGGGGCCTAAGGCCCAGAGGGTAAAATTAGCTGATAAAATATAAAATCCAAAAGAATGAAACCTTGAGATTCTTCGCCCAGGGTTCCCCGAGAAAGCAATAAAATGATTCTTAGTAAGAAACAGAGGGACCCATAAAAAATAATAAAACAAGACCTACTTGGAGGATAGGGAGTCTCATCACGAGCCAACCTATTAGGTACATGGGCATGTAGCGGTATGACACTACCATTCATCTGGTCACCATGACAGGGTAGTGGATCTTGGTGGCATAGCCAAGAGAAAGGGGGTCTCATCATGAGCCAACCTTCTCATTTCCGTGAAATTCTTGTGGGTAACATTTCCACCACTGGTCACCATGCCAGGGCAGTGTCCCCTAACTAGCCTCTTGAAAGAAAAATAAATAAGAATAAAAGATAAAAGGCATGAATGGGCTTGGAAACATTTGCATCCATGACAAGGTGCAACTCACCCTCTTCATAGGCACCCATAGGTAATCCATACATTTCCCTACTATCACTGCACCCATTGCCCAGACATCCCTTTACCACCTCATCCACTCACATGGCCTGGATTTGACTTCACCTGGGAACATCCCACATCCAATGAGAATTAACCCAATAGGACGTCCTAGCATCCCCTCCAAACTTGTCCTATAGAATAGCATAACGTCTTTGAGCACGTAAAGGGGGTTTCGTGCACATGTTTAAATAACTTGGTGATTAGATGTGATGGACATTGCTACGATCCCTGTGAATTATGATCCCATGGAGGGCATATTTGTTGATGTTGCAGGGCCACACCCGATGGACAGGTACATATGGGGAGATAATTAGTTCAGACCTCCATAGGGCTAAAATCCCACCAGATGGATGCTGAGACTGCAGCCAGGGGCAGAGACAGATCAGGGGATTGCACCAGAGAGAGAGAGCAGGATGTTCCACCAGGGACAACCTGGCAGGCCTGGACCCAGGGGGGTTGTGCCTTTTTCACCATGATGTAGGCCTTGGAAGGCCTATGATGTCACCCAGATCACCCAACATTTTGGATACTTTGGAGGCAGTTGTGTGTCGAGTGGCACGTGTGACAGGATCTTGAGGCCCAAGGAGGCCTAAGGTTTTTCTTCAGGAGGCTAACGTTGCCCAAAAAGGGCCTAACGTCACCCTAAAAGGGCATGACGTCACCTTTACAACTTGTTTTAGGGTTTAATTATGAGATTTAATGTAAAAACTGGATATTATGTGTAACATGCCATGTCAACCTTTTTTGACCTAATTCTGGTCATTAGTATTGTATAAATAAGGGTTTAAACCCTTGTATTATTCATCATCTTTCACTCACACTTGTGAGGACTAAAATTTGTGCCCTATCTAGGGTTTCTTGGCTGAAATTTTAGGCGCACTGGTCGAGGAAGGCTAAATCTTGGAGTATTTTGGCAAGTTTCTTGGTGGATGTGTTCAACTAGGGTTTTTCTTGATGATTCTTGATGTATGTAAGTGATATTTATGCAATTCTTCTTAATTGAATGGTTGTATTCTTATTTCTCTTGCATTTACATTCAAGATTATGAAATTGCTAGATTAAACCCTAGGAATACTAGCACATGTTATTGTCCTAGATTTAAAAGCCTTCACCCACTAGATCTGGTCAAAAGGCCATTTTTCTTGAAGCATTTGCTAGGGCCTTTCCATTGCAACAACCTAGTCTTACTTGCTTCATCTTAGCCGATTTTCCTTCATCATTGAGTTAAAGAGGGAGGAAATCTACTAAGGCCTAGGGTTACCTACACCTTAGTAGCTAGTTTCCGCTAGGGTTTGATAATTAAAGCCTTGGGTTACCAACACTCCAATCTATCCATCTCTCTTGTCTTTGACTCCCCTATTATCATTATTTCTCTTCAACATTTGCTGCCACATCTTTGAATCCATTTTCCCTAAAGCACTAGTCTAAGTCCTCTTTTGAGTAATTGATCAAAACAACCATCAAAACTTATACTTTGAGCTCCCTACTAACCATTTCTAACACTAGAATAGCCTAACCTACTAACACTATTGTTGTTTTTTTTTCGTTTGCTAGTTTGTTCGTGACCTGCAAGACTAGCCTGTAGTTTGAGAAACTGCGACTCAGGGGCATCTAAGCCGTCAAAATCACCCGGGGATCTCACCCAGCCTGAGCCACACCAACCCTTAACATGGATGGATTTTTTGTCCCCAAAGGTTTCGAACCAATGACTTAACATCATAGAGTGCCTTAACAACACACTCCATCACCGACTGTCCTACACCTCGGGGACTAACACTATTGTTGTTTTTACTAAAGTAAGCTACAACCATTAATTGAAAAATTAAAATCTCATAAAAGAAATTGAAAAGGCTGATTAATACATTGTCTTGTTTTCTTATAATAAATGCTACTATTATGATCTCAATGGTTGATGATTCTTAGTCATTTTGAAGCCATTTCAAGGCATGTAATGTGAAGTATTGCATCATCAATATTTGTTGTTATAATTTTTCTGTTTACTTCATCATTATCAACAAATTTCTTCATTTGAGAAAGTCTATGGTTTTATGTAGTGCTAACCAACAAGTGTACTTGAAAATATATATAGTTTCTTGTTGCTTTGTTCCGGGAAGGTACACTTTGATATATTATCATTTCATTGGTTATAAAACCAGGACTTTCTGATTGGTGGTGACTTGTGAGAGGGGATMTTTTTATTAGCCATTTTGACCTTGCATTCTAAAACCCCTAAGTCACCGGGGATGTCTCCTCTTGGCCTACCACCCTAAATAGAAAGAGGAATCCTATTGAGGTGACAATGATAGGATACCCTCAAGTTACGCCAATTTGATCTCCTTTTACGTTTTCTTTATCAAAGTACAAATTGTGTGATAACATTTTGGCTCCGTTGCCGGAGAACACTGAGTCAATATTTCTCAACGACACTTTTTCAGTAAGCGCTTTTCTAGAGAACTTTTCTTACAAGCTTGCCTAGCCACTCCACTAAGGGTAATTCCCTTATTCCTTTGACAATTTCAAGAAAATTATCTGGCGACTCAACAATCCACAAGGAGGTACACCAATCCTCCCCGAAACTCTCCTGTAGTAAAATTGCTTTTCAGAGGCAATCTCCCCTTAAACACAAAGTTTAGCATGAGAACTCAGACCACTATTCCAAACCAAGCCAATAACCAAAGACAATGGTCATCCAATATTTTCAAACCACTAGACATGACTGCTATAATGGGCTACCCTAGGAAAATGCCCCCCAAGTATGAAAAATGGTTGCCTAAATTCGTCGAAAATGATGTAATCAATGCCGAGGATGACATGAGAAATTTTTGGGCATTCTTTCAGCTTCACCCCATTAGTGATTATGTTGAATATTTTTCTATGAAATTGTTCTCTACTACCCTCCATGATGGCACAAAGCGCTGGTACAATAGTCTTCCTGATGGCAGTATTAAAACCATGGATAATTTAGAAGAAGTTTTCCTCAAATGATGGAGTATCAAGGAAGACCTTAATATGCTACTGATAAGGATGAATAACCTTGTGAAACAGGAGAATGAGACCATTAGATAATTCCACAACAAGTTTGAAACCCTGTTGCAGAAAATCCCTGTGAGTCATCATCCTTCTCCTAGTTTCCTTTTGTTCATTTATACCAAATCCTTTACTGGTCAACTAGGGTATCTCCTCAGATATAAAAACCATCAAATGATCCAAGAATCCCAAGAGGTAGCCACAAGGATCAAAGACAACCTTTTATCATCCAAATTTGAACCTATCTTAGCCCCAAGAGTCAGAATGGACACTAAACCTAAGATAGTCCACAATGCTGAACCTACTTCAAACATTAGTGCTAGCTTGGCAAAGTTGCAACTGACTGTAGATGGCATGGTAAAAACCCAAGAACTAATGATGAATAGGATTGTCAACCTAGAAAGGACTCAACAACAAGCCCCTAGGGTTCCATAGAAGGGTCAATTCCAGAAAGGGAACCAAATTTTTAGACCAAAGAACGATCAAGAGGTTCCAAATACTTTATCCCCTACAAATGTGGTGGACAAAAACCCTTGGTGCCTGCAATGCAATGATTCACACTGGGAACATGAATGTCCTTAAAACAATGGAGGCCATGACTAAGTGAACATAATGGACCATACCATAGAGGACCTCCAAATCTGCCTTAATATTTCCCCTAAGGAACATCACAAGGGCATAAAGGAAGCAACCAGGAAGGCTAGGATGGAGGTGATAAATACCCTGGACCAAGAATCAAGAGAAAGTTGAAAAAACAAGAATTCCAAGAGTATACTAGACAAAAGAAATTGAACCAAACTCTCTCTATCGGTCCTGCAGTATCCCAAATGAGGCCTCCACCCATGAACATTCTCCTTCCCAAGAATCTTCCCAAGACTAAAAGAGTGGACTTAAACTTTGAATTTGAAGGGGCATTGGCCAAGATGCATGTGACCATCCCCTTGAGAGAAGTCATCAAGGTACCATCCGTAAAAGAAATATTTGATAATTTCTTCAAAGGATCAGATGGACCAATGGACTCTCCTATTATGCTACAAGCTGATCACTTTAGTGTTCAATATGATGAACACCCACCTTTCTTCATGACCTTATTGATAAATAGCCAATGCCTTAACAATTGTATGCTAGATTCAAGGATAGGTGCCAACATGATGTCTGTAAAGGTCATGCAACAATTGGGCCTAAAAGTCACATGGCCTTACAAGAATGTGTGTGGTTTTGAGTCTAGAGCAATACCCACACATGGGGTAATTGAAAATGTGGAAGTATGCCTTAGAAGATACCCTGAGAGAACAATCCATATGGACATTGTAGTAGTAGATGTACCAAATGTGTGGGGGATGTTGTTGTCTAGGAAATTTGCTATAATGCTGGGAGGCACTCTAGAGATGGACCTCACTTATATCAATGTGCCTATGAATGATGGAACGATGAGCCATCTCCCGAATGTGCCAATGACCAAAATCCATGTGTGAGAAATTAGTGACCACATAAAGGCTGACGAAGCCCATGAGCCAATCATAGAAAGTCTTCCTGAATTTTCTCCCGATGATATGCCTTTTGCTACAAAGGAAGACTTTGATTAGATACAATGGCCGAAGAAGGAAGATTATCGACAACTCCTAAACAAGTATAAAGACAAGGAAGTTGGGGGTGTCAGGTTGTTAAAGAAAGGGGAAGACAATGTATTGATCCAACCATCCCAACAAGAAGTTTTCACAACATAATCCCACCCTCCACCCTCTACAAAGTACACCAGGGTTGTTCAAGAAACAACCAAGTTCAGAACCAAAGATTACAAAGAGGGAGACACCGTATGGATGTGGGACGCAAAGAAGGGAGAGCTTACTAATGTCAAGGGAAATGCACAGTTTTGGCTTGGACCCTTCAGAGTTGGAAGAAAGTCAGTCAATGATGCCTACTATTTATCTACATCGGAAGGAAGAAGGTGCCCATTACTAATTAGCAGGCACCTCCTCAAACCCCATCAAGGGGAAGAGACTTGAATTCACAGGTAAGTACATGTAAGTAGGTAGGCATTTGCATTCATTGTATATACCATTTGCATTTCATGCTAGAGTAGTTTGTATTTCCATTTGTATATATGCTTGCTTTCATTTTCTGTATTATATATATGAGTCAGGGGTGATATCACCACCCCAAATGATTACTAATAGCCTTATGTTGAGATCAAGTAGGTCACAAGTTATGCCAGAGATGTTGAGGTTCTCATGTGCTCTACGGTGAACACATGTCCCCTAGTTGGAGCCAGATGTTATCCCCTAACCTAGGGATAACTAAGGAGATTATGTCTCGAGGTCCACAGGTCTTAGACATGGAGTACTGAGAGCCATATTGACTTGATCATGGCCCTGGAGGGCCCATTCTTTCCTTCTTCAACACCTCCACTTTGTCAGCAACAATAGCATCCATCACATCGGCTTGGTCCTGCAGCAAAAATGGGTCTTTCTCCATGAGGTAATGAATCCAAGTATCATGGTATGTGTCACTCTGATTCTCAAAACATTTGAATATGTGCATTTAATTATTTTTTCTTCTAACATGTGATTGGACCTTATGCCTTTCCACTCGACCAAACTTGAGGGGAATGAAAGGTTGCTCTAGTAAGCTGGTTCCCATAGGGTTTGAGTTGCCATTGGGGGGATTCATGAAAGGTCATCGTCCATTCTGTTGGGTATGTGTTATATTCTTTTCACTAGTAGTAGTGTGTGAGCATATGCACCGGGCGCGCAGGGGGGTTAGAGGGGGGGCGAAGCCCCCCACGTGGGGTTCGGGGGCAGCGCCCCCAAATTTTTTTTTTTGCATCAGGACTGCATTATATTTAGGTGGTTTTTCGGCACATGGTTTCTTTGCCGATGGTTTTCTATTTCCGGTTAAGGAATTAGGGTTTTGGACTAATCCAGGTCATTGGGTTAGGGTTTTGGATGC